>WEIS01027310.1:0-13269 GCA_013389965.1 Todus mexicanus
GTTTGGTTTTGTTTTGGTTTTTTCATTCAGAGCTTGAAAAAAAATGAAAGTATTTTTTTAGAAAGGTTTTTTCCCATCATTCATTTCATTGTTGTGGCTGATGAGGGAGCCAGTAATAGAGCTGCGGCAACTGCTTTGCATCTTTCTTGTTTGGCAAGAGATTTTCTTTTGAGATCTTTTTCCTTTCATTTCTCCTAGCCCTGCCTTTTTGGTAGCGGTGTCTGCAGCTGTGTTCATGGGCTGCAGTGCATCATTCCACTGACCCTTCTTTCTCTAGGGTCACATAGTCAGCGGGAGTTAGAGGTCACACAATGGGAGATTGATTTAAGGTTCAAAGTGTTTCAGAATGCTTCCGACGGAGAGCAGGGCTGAAAAAAAAGTTAGTGCCTCAAAGCATAGACTACAGCATGTTGATGTTACATGTTGCCCTTGATGTGGCAAATTGTGAGCTAGGATGTGTTAGCTGGATTCATCGATTGCATTGTAGCTTGTTCCCTATCCCCATATACTTCCTGTGTCACCTGCTGGAATAACTTCCACTCATCTTCCAAACAAAAATAATCAATGACTTTTATTTTTTTTAAAAAAAGACGTAACAGCCCATGCTAAATTGACTTTGATTTTTCTCTCTGTGTGGATTCATTTGTAATGGTGACTGATACAATCAAGTAAACCTAAGGGAGATCTTGAACTTTTGAGGAAGAATTACAAGATTAACGTGTCTTGGCTGAACTAATGAGCTGCCTCAAAGCTTAAATAATGCTTTCTTATTTGAAAATACATCTTGTAAATAATGTGTTGAGTGTAGCTGAAGTATGACTTGGCATCATCCTCAAACAGTGAGGGCATCTACAGTAGTAGTGGTTGAGTTCACTCTAGCGAATACAACCTCTATAAATGCTAAGTGTATGTAAACTTGGCCAGTTACTACACTTAAAAGAATGTTTTCAAAATATCCTCTAGAATCATGTTTTTCCATAAATAGGACTAGAAAATAGTGTCAGTGTAGGTAGGTAGAAAAGTCTAATCGTATTTCTGTAGCAGAACCAGTTTTTGTAAGTTCAGCTATTTTGTAGTTCTAATTAGATTTGGGTTGGGGCAGGGAGGAGGTATTAGATGGCTTTCCCTTGAGTTTTGGGGGTTTTTAAGGAGTAAATATTTGTTGTCATCATGTCCCCGTGAGATACACATAACCACCTGTGCATACTAAGAGATAAACATTCCCATCTTTGCAGATGCTGTGTTTGCAGGGGGGAGGTGTATATCTTTGGGAGCACTGTCTGTGACACTTGCCCAGGTGTACATCCTTTTCGGATACACCATCCTCATTCTTTTCCTTGTCTGCTTTCAAAACAACTCCCATGAAGAAAATTTAGGTTGTGATTACTATTCCCTTTGCAGAGGAATATGCCATCTTCTAAGACTGTATTTCCTTAAAGATTCAGTTACGTTTAGAGTAGCCTTTCAGACTAACACTTCTTTTGAGTATATCCACGCTTCAGTGGCTGTTATTTTTCCTATGTGGAAGTGAAACATCTTTACGCCTCCTCATTTAGAGACTACCGACATCACAGCTTTTGCAGCAGGAAACTTGTATGGTCCAAGAAAGTAAATGGAAGGGGGAATGAGGTGGTACCATGAAGCCTACTTGACCCTTCCATTCTCTATCTTTGGATAGACATGCAAAGGCTTAGAGTAACTGTTGAATGTGCCCATTCATTTGGGTTATCTGGATCTACTCATGTAGGCAAAAAAACCGCAACTCAACAGTGAAAAAATGGGTTATAACATAAGCTGCAAATAGTGTATACGCCCAGGGGTCATGGAGATTGTTTAAAATTGTTACCTGCACATGATGAAGCTTCATGATGATGATGCTATTACTGTTTAGCTGTTAGGTTAGACAATATAGGTAACAATCATTCCTTTTCTTTGCCATGGGGATGTATCCTTTAATTTACTAAGCTTGTCTGTAACTAAGCTTGTTCCATATTAAGGTCTTTTTCTCCAGTTCATCTGAATCTCACAAAGTATCTTTGAAGGATTAAAGAGAAATATAGCCTTCTTCCTAGGGTCAGCAATTATCGGTGGAGGTTTCTAATTTAATTAGAATCTTGCCTCATCTCAAAATCCATCGTAGTCTGAGGTTTGTTAAACCAACTAACTAGTTCAGTGCTAGGGACAAGCTGGGTGCACTAGACCGCCCAGGATCTTGCTGCCTTGAATGACCCCAAAGCCTGAAGATGAGCTCTCTGGATGAGGTGAGTACTGAACGCCTCCAGCGGCTGTGCCATTCAAACAAAGCTGCTATTAAAAGTCGGGTGTCTGCACATGAAAACAAGACATGGGTTTGGGTGTAAACTGATAAGACCATAGTTTGCACCTGGTTAATTGTCTTGGATTACATTGTGTGAACATCCAAGCACTGGCAGCTGTCACTACAAATACACCTTAGGGTATGTTTACCTAAACAAGTATAAAGCTTTGATGTTGTTTATTCTCAATCCCTTCCAATCAAGGAGCAAGAGATTCCCTGAACTATGATGTTGGCTCATAAGAGCTCAAGTAATTGCTTTGCTGGAGTAACTCGGCCGTATCCAACTTGTGCTGTATCCCAAGGAGCACTTAGGGAAGCTGTGGTGCATCAGCCCCATGTGCACTCTGTGGCCTCCCAGCATGATGCAGGCTGGCAAGTGGTAGTAGAACAGAATTCATGTGTCAAAGGCAACTGAATACGCAAAGAAATAAAATCTATAGCTGTTGTTCTGAATGTCCTCTTTGTCCTTACTCTGTTGATTTCTCTTTTTGTCTCATATTTGAATGTGTGTGTGTATATACAGTCGCTCACTGGTTAAGCTTAGAATATTCCACATGCATATTGTCAAAACTCTGTGAGATTTCTTGCAAACAACTCTAGATTTGGGCTCTAAATTTGTTTATCTACTGATGGATAAAGATAAGATTTCTCAGATAAAAATAAGGTTTCTTTCAAAACCATTATTAAAGGATCTAATAAATGTCAAAATAATAATTTGAAATTAATTTCAAATGTGCTGTTAAGATATTTGGTACCATCTTACTATATTGAAAAGTAACTTACATATGAGTATTTATAAAACAACTTGAAAAATAAGTTTTTATGTCAGGAATATCGGGAAAAGGCAAAACTTATTTTAATCATAAAACATTCAACAACACGAAGCAATACCGTGTTGTTCTAGAAAAATTAAAGATAAGACTGGCTATGTTTTCATAACAGCTGGCAGAGACTGCTGGAGTGAAATAGCAAGATTTTCCCTCTTGGCTGATGGAAACAGTTTCCATGAGGTAGTATTGAATTAGCCTCTTTCTTTTTTTATTGAAGTCTGTCTTAAAAAAGGTAGGCAAAAAGAAGATGTGCTAGGAGGTCTGACATTAATGCCAAATGATCCGTTTTAATGGGTAGGATTAAGCTCTCTGTGTTCTCCTTCTGCCAATGAAATCTTTCCATGCCTGGTGTTAAAAGCCCTCAGCTACGTGTGAACCAAGCCCACTGCTCAAATACACATGCAGAAGGACACACTTGGCATTTGGAAACTGCAGTTTGTAGATTCTTTTAAGAAGAAAATGAAGACTACGAACAGTGTGAATACACTAATTGAATGTGGCTCCCTGTTCTTGGAGCCGTCATTAAGGTTATTCCTTGCAGTGATCTTTAGAAAATTCAAGGCAAATACAAAGTTGGAGGAGGAAAAGCTGTCTACATCGTTGAGTTTAAAAAAAAAAAAAAAGTTTGGAAGCTAAAAATTCAGCTGTAACAATAAGATACAGCATAGAGTGAAAATCAGACTCATCTGATGAACAGTATCACGGTATCACAGTATCCCAAGTTGGAAGGGACCTCGGGGATCATCTAGTCCAATCCTTTAAGATAAAGAAATACAGTTTCAATGACCTGTCCAAGTATATCTTGTCACGCTGAGCCTTAAAACTGTCTAAAGTTGAGGAATCCACCACTTCCCTTGGAAGACTATTTCAATGTTTAATTGCTCTCATGGTGAAAAATTTTCCTCTGGAGTCCAATCAGAATTTCCCCTGGAGCAACTTGTATCCATCATCCCCTGTCTTTTCTATGCGACTCCTTGTGGAAAGAGACTTTCCATCTTCTTGGTAGCCAATGTACTGGCACGTATTTATGTACTGGTACATGGTAATAAGGTCCCCCATAAGCCTTCTCTTCTTCAGGGGTGAACAAATCCAGTTCTTTTAGCCTTTCTTCATATGGCAGGTCTTCTGGTCCTTTGATCATCTTTGTGACCCTTCCCTGGATCCTCTCCAGCCTGTCTGCATCTTTTTTGTATGGTGGGGCTTCTTTTGTTGTGTGGCTTCTGTTGCTGTCTCTCTGCTAACTCACAATTATATTCTGTTACAATGTGTAGTCTGGACGGACAGAGTGTGGCTGTGAGGCTTGAGAGAATCACACAACCCTGTTCAGTGCCGTGTGCTGAACTGGTCAGTTTAGAGTGCATCTGAAAAATCGACACCTGCAGCATTCAGATCTGACCTTGGTTTCAATTTTGGAATACCTGTGTTTGGAAGACTAGAGCAGGGTGCTGAAAGCAGGAGGAAGGCATGCTGAGCCCCAGGCCTCAGTTGTTTTGTTGTCCAACAGCAGGCAAAACTGCTCATGTCATTCTTGCGCAGATGTTTGTTTGATGGATATATTCAAAGCGTCTTGGTTTCTGATAATACAGAGTGAACAGGAAAAGAAAATAATAGCATGAATTCTGGAGCTGTTGCTTGAAGTGTTGAGGGGCTTCTCAGTTCGCTTAGCTGGTGCTGGCTCACCTGACGCTCCAGCAGGAGGATGCCCTCCCTGAGCAGAGCCGTGTGTCAACTGGAGGTCACCAATGGTACATCCTGCTCAAGGCAAAAACCTACTCTGCATGCCTGGAAGAAGCTTTGACAATAAGCCTTTTAAGAGAGTTTATTATGAAAACACAGCGTTGCTAATACCCTGAAAACAGTGGATTTGGATCAATTTGTAATGTGGCATTCTTATCAGCCATAAAAGCCTGAATAAATTTAAAAAATGCAGAAACCATCTGTACTGAAACTTGTTGATTGGATCTGTCAGTTCTCTTTAGATAGAGCAAAGTCATTTATTTGGGGCTATTTTTGGTCCCAATTCTGAGCTTCACCACAATGTCTCTACTGTAGTAAATGTAGGTCCTGGCAGTCCTATTTCATGCTGGGTTAATGTCATTACTTTCCATAGGATAAATTCTGGGGGTTTGGTCAAGCTTTCTCCTATGCATCTGTGGTCACAGTTGGTGGTGTAGCGCTCACCTGTGTTCATGCTGCTTTCTCTGGCTCACACGAGAGCAAGCACTGGACAGCTGGGACTTCCACTTGGCCCCCAAGTACCACTTGACCGTCATCTCTAAGACACTGGGGGAAGACTCCAAAGTTATTTTATGTAGGACAGCTTATGCATCTTTTAGGCAGCCACTTGTGATGGTTTGCTCTAGATAAGTCCTCTGATCTGGAGAACTTAGCTTTCTGAAGAAAAATATTATAGTTCCAAGGGTAAGATAAAGCAATGTCACATCTTTTCAAGCCTGTGACTTGACACTTGAACAGAATTATTTAAAAACCCACTGAATTACTAATGGCCAGGTCATTAGTTTTGACTCATCTAAATCATTCTTGATGTCTCTGAAGTCATAAATGTAGATGAATGTGAACACTGCGAGGTCAATTCCTGAAAGATTGTTTGGCCAAATACAAGTATTTTTTTCTGAATAAAGATGGGCACTGCAGCCTGGCATTCTACCTTCCTCTTGGGGCTGCTTTTTTCCCCCTCAGTGTTCATTTTTGAGAAAGGCATCTTGATTGCAAATATTTTTTGAGTTGTAAAGAAAATAAAAGATGACAATGACTTGTTTTTATGAGACTATAGTGCACATACAGGGAAGAGGAGGATCATTCTGTCCACTTGTCAGAGGACTTGTCAACTATTCTTATGCTTTATGCTTCTATTAAGGCATCCACTGATGTGTGGTGGCACCAGTGCTTTAACTTTGCAGCTGGCTGTGACCCAGTTCCTTTATCAGAATGAGCAACGAAGGGGCCATTCAGTAAGTTCTCAGTGCTCAGACGAAAATGAGCCTTAGCTAAGAGTGGACTCTGTGCAGATAAGGGCAGAAGTCATTTCTTCCAGTTACTTCCCAGGCTTTACATATGACAAAGGTTTTTAATGGCTCCTTGACTTGTGACTTGTGTGGTTCACTGAGCTGGCTGGGCTATTAATCCTTTTCTCTTCTCTGAGCAGGCAGTAGGGTGGGGTGGAAGCTTCTCCCTGCAGCACCGTACTTCACAAGGAAGCTAACTCTTATCATTGATATTGTTTTTCTTTAATTGTGCTCTTGTTTCCAGAGTTCTGGAGAACTGAAGATCCTCTGCAGTAGGCTGTTCCTGAAAATTTTACCTACTGTAGAAAGTTCTAGTTTTGCTTCAGGGCTTCTAAAACAGGTCTTTCTCCCACCCTAAACCTCAAAATGGAGACTGTCTAGTCCCATTGATCTGTTCAAAACAAGGTAACCAGGTGACCAGCTGAGTTTTGAGTATCACCAGCAATGGAGGCTCTACAAGCTCTCTGGGCAACCTGTTCTAGGCTGTGACCACCCTTGAGGTAAAAAAAGGTTTGTTTGAATGGAATTTACTATATTTCAGTTTATATCAATTTCTTCTTGTCCACATTGTTAAGATCCCCCTGAGCCTTCTTGTCTCCAGGACTGAAACATCCCAGCTCGCTCAGCCTCTACATGTATGTCAAATGCTCCAGTGCCTTAATTGCGTCTGGCCTTTTGCTGGACCCACTCCAGTACATCTGTATTTTCCTTGTAGTCTCATTTGTGTTGTTCATCACCTGGGTCCTGGCTGACTTTAGTATGCTGGGGTTTTCTGAGTCCTACCACCTTAATGATCATCCTTCTCCCTGTGGGTAGCAGAGCAACTGGCACCACATCTGAGGCTTTATCAAGTGCTTTCTTTGGCAAAGGAGGTAGGTAGTTGAAATTTACTGAAAACACAAAGCAGAAGCAAATCTTCCCTGCCTTGGTCCTGAGGGCCAGGGTTCAGTGACTGCTGGATCACTGCGGGCCTCATGAGCTGCTTCCTATTGATAAGGTGAGTACACAGTTGGAGAGGAAACTTTGTGGAGACAAGATAGGTTGGAGTTGCTTAATTGCAGCAGACCTCTTAGATGATGGTTCATTGGTGACACATGTCCATACAGTGTTTGTTGCCTAAAGCTCTGGAATAGTGTTTGATTCTTCTAGGCTATGAATTGCTTAGTGTGGGGTGGTTTGTTTCTTTGTGGGAGGTTTTTTGTGGTCTTTTGCTGCACGTTTCTGCCCTTGCTAAGCATGCCAGTGGGAAGTGGGAGAGTTAATATCTGGTCAGTGTTGGTTTTACTTTTCTGAGAGTAACATCAGATACCAGCTGTATCATGGCCTCAGGCATATGCCAGGCCAGGCTCTGGTGTGCATGTGAGAGGGATCTGGTTGCACAAATAGTGTATGCAGAGGTGAAGCCTTCTCTGAAGTATCTCTAGAAAGCACTGACGCTGTGCGCTCTTTGATCGAGCCTTGTATGTGGTTTCTGTGCTATATACACTGAGACTCATTCAGTCTCTCTATTTATAGCACTCAATAAGTAACAAGTCACGGCACAGAAGGGACCTGCCATATTGGACACAACGGGCTACAATTTCACTGCTGCAGTGCTGTAATTATTCATCTCAGAAAGCTGTGCGAGGGGCCAGTGTCCTTGTGAGAATGAGCACTTACAAGTAAATTCCATGGATAACCCAGTTCCCTTGTCGCCCAGTCTGCAGTGCACAAAGGATGTCCATCTAGCAGTTCTTCTTGCACAATTTAAAGCATTACCGTTAAAACAGCTTTCTCCTGTAAACACTGATCCAGACTACTTGCTTCTCATCAAAGCACCTGAGGCAGCAAGACTGGGAATTTCTTGGAAGAGACTCTGGAAGCAGCTAGGAATTGCTAATTCTGTGTGCTCTCTGTGGCTGGCAGGAACATTAGCTTTGTTCCTGCTCTATTTTCCTCCTCTACAAAGCCTAAATACAAGGGACAAGCTTGTGTGGGTTGCTAAGCACTGTCTGTAAGATAATCAAAAGGAAAACAGAGCTGAGCCATAGACCAAAAACATTGCTTCAAGTCCCATTGCTACAAGGGCCATAGAAAGAACTCTGCTGCAGGTTGGAATTTCCTGGCTCCCTGCGTAGCACTGATCCGGGAGCTCAGAGCCAAGTGACTGAGGGTGTCATAGTGAGTTTTCAGACTTCAGCAGTAGCTATATGTATCCATGCAGTATTTTGAATGGGTTAATGATAAAAGCCCAAGCAATTCATTGTGTAACTCTAGTCATGCCAGAATGGTGCTTACTATTCAAGGGCCTGCAGTACAGCAAGAAGAGCAAGGTGCTCGTGTTATGTCCTATAACATGCAGTGTCTTTTGCTAAGGCAGCAGTGGGTGAGAAAGGTCTCAGGTCAGCTCCTGCACTGTAACAGGGTTTCTTCAATGGGTAATGCTGCGTGCCACGCTCTACAGGAGGTCTTACTGCTGTGAGAGCCTCACCTGGCTGTGAGGAGGAGAACGCTGGCAAGGCCTTCTTGTGTGACTTAAGAAGTTGCCTGTTCTTTGCTTCTGCTAGGGTCTTCTAACTTCAGAGCAGAGCTGGTGAAATGAAATGAGTATATTAGCCTCAGCTCTTTCAAAATGAGAGCGGGAAACTAAATATAAACCTTCCTTTAGCAGCAGTAAATGCTCAGCTGCTTGACTCTGAACTTGAAAACTTCAGGTGAATCTAAGCAGCTGGCTCT
Source organism: Todus mexicanus (assembly GCA_013389965.1). Classification (NCBI taxonomy): domain Eukaryota; kingdom Metazoa; phylum Chordata; class Aves; order Coraciiformes; family Todidae; genus Todus; species Todus mexicanus. The sequence goes on from WEIS01027310.1 coordinate 8,889, forward strand.
GCAGCCTGAGAGTGTATGGGTGGCAGAGATCAACAACTGGGAGCACTCGTTTCTCAAAGGGCTACCATTAATTCTTCTCTGAGTGCTTGTCCAAGGCCATAAGGAAGGAACCGGGTTTAAATGCAGTGCAGCAGAAGGCCCTCTAGTCATGTGTCTCTCCCTTCTCTGTTTGTTGAAGTCAAATGTCTATATTTGGCACATCCTAGGCTGTTGTCATGGAAATGGTTGTATTGACACATCCATAGCAGAGCAGCTTTGTTCTGTACAGAAGGATCAGAAGGACGATGGGTGAGAAAGGAAGAAGCCTGTTCTCAGTGTTCAGACGTTCATCATATTTCTTCAGCTTCTTAGCTCGAGTTGGAAGGCATACAGCTGTTTGAGTAGTTGTTTTGAGCCAGTATTGAAAGAATTTTGTAGAACAATACCCAACATTTGGTCTTTAACACAGAGCATTGCTGAACACCACACAAGATAGGATCCCCAGTTACAATAGGTGGCTCCTACATAGCTAGTATGGTACTACTGATTAGCACCACTGCAGAGCAGTAACATCTCTGCTCAAACCCTTTTATCCTGTACTTATAGTTTGTGTGAGATCTTGAATGTTCCTACAAAGAGAAAATGCACCTACTATTCTGAAAATAGTAGGAAAGCCCGATTATCTCATCCTTCATGCTCTCCATTTGAACATCATACTTGGAAACCTCAGGGAGCGCAGCTAGGTATTTCCTCCTGAACACGTGGAAAAGAGTAATATTTGAAAAGTTAGTGAAGGTGCACTTAGGGGGCCCAAGTTAATAATATTGGCAGATTTCATGCCTTGTGCTTTCTGCTGCTGCCAGGCCACCCTGCATGTCCCCCAAGACCAGTAATCAGCTGTGAGAAGGGAAAGGAATATAAGAATGAATGTTGGATCTGTTTGCCTCACGTCAGAGTATTTTCACAGCCTGTTGCTACAGGCAGCTTCTCAGCTTCATGCCAAGAAGAGTCAGAAGATAAAAATCTTCAGAAGCAGTGAGAGAAGCTGCATCCTGCGTCTCAGAACTGAGCTCTGCAGGGTTCTTTCCTCTAGCGCCTGGATCTGTGGGAGGAGTTCCTCCTCCTTCCTGTACATCTTGAACATGATGGGAACACATTTCAATGCTTCTAATCAGATATTTAGGCTTTTTTCTCTGTTAAACATACAAATAGAGGCTGGTACATGCTTTGTAAAAACCATGCTGTTTCTAATGCAGTCTGGTTATTTATCAATCATGATCCGAATGCCATCCCAGTCAGACTACAGATAAAGACAGCCTTTTCTGGTTCCATGTCAAAAATCTTCGCTTACCACGATGGTCCCTGCAGATTGGGCAGAATGCGAGGGAAGGCAGCTCCTGTCCGTGCCTGACAACTGTCCCATGCACTCCAGGTCCCCCTGTTAGAAGGCAGGGAAGAACTTACAAGGAATCCACCCTTGCTGAGCTCCAAACCACTTCTAAGTCCTTTAATGGTTTTTATCTTTTCACATGTGAGGAATGTTTATTCGTTAATCAACTATCCAGATTCGGTCACATATGAGTGATCCACATTAGGGTGGTGAAAGCTCTTTCCAGTTAGAGCTTTCCAAAGCCTAATTTTTCAAAATTTTGCATTGCATATTTCATTAAAACAAAAAAAACCCCCTAAGCTTTATTCTTTTGCTTAAGGTTTTGATGCAATAGTCTGTTTCCTGGCGCTTTTATTGCATGTGTGTGTATGAAGGGAATCAGATTGGAAGGATTTTCTGTTTGTGTAGAAATTTGCAAGATTAAGAACATCATCTCAATTTTTTAGCTGCTTATATCTGTGCCAGCTGTTCTGCCTGAGAAAGCTTCTGCTTCCTTCAAGGTTCTGTGGCCTTAGCACAAACAGGTCACTCTGTAAATACTTGCAGTTTAGGGTTACAGATCCCAGAATGTTGCAGGTGTACAAACAAGGAGCACCAACAGCAGCAACCTGGAACTTACTGTTTGTCTTTGTTAAAGCCAAATACCGAAAAATACCCAGTAAACTTGGCCTTTAATAGTCATGACAAGTGAAATGAAAGATGGTTGGTATTTATTATTAGATGCTATGTTATTAAATACCATTTATTAAATAAATTGCATCTTAATTTCTCTTCCTCCTTTCTAGGAAGATCTCATTTAGTGATGGTGCATCTATATTGCTGCCCTGGGCACAGCTGATGAGAGCCTTGGATGGCTTTTGTCTGCAGGATGTGGTCATGGTTGAATAATGGAATGAACAAAACATGAAGTATAATCAGAACAAGTTACCAGGCAATTTTTCTTGTTAGAAACTGGAGGAGACCTTAAAAGGAAATATTTTCCTTAAAAAGCCATTTTTATATACATTTCCTTCCAGCAAAGGGACTTTTGCAGATAATCCTAACCCTACGAAGTAAACTTTCCAGATCAAGGAATCTTGAAAGCTGGCTGCTTTCAGTTCATCTCTCCGATGACACACTTCTTTTTGTGTCTCACAATAACAATATAGAACACTTTTGCTTTCTTCTTTTGATTGGGACAACCTCTGAGGCAGAAATCAAATGATTATTGTAAATACGCTCACCATTTTGGCAGCATAGCAGAAAAAGTGAAGAAATCACTGTGGACTTGGATATATGTTCTGTTGAGCTGTACATTGACTTTGGTAGAAAATGAAGACAGTTTGTAAACTAACCTTTTCATTAAGATTACAAAAGCATAGAACTGCTGGGCTTATCTGGCTTCCTCCAGCAGAAATAGATAGAAATCTCTCCTGACACTGCAGTGGAAAATTTGATATAGTACAGAAGCAGAAAAAGCCAAATGCAAAAATGTCATTGTCCCTATTGCAAGATGCCAACTATTGCAGGATGCCAAGTTGGCTAATACAGAAAGTCCAACTCTATTATTTATCACCGTGAGGGATTTGACACACAAGCTCCTTTGCCTAGCCAAAACCTGCTCAGTTATGCATTGCACCTCTCACCAGTTTCACACAGGGTTTTTGCTCTGTTATCTAGTGTATCCAGTTTGCACATGGTGATGGCTGCAGTTATGGTAGGCTTCTTGAGTTGTTCAGAAACACTTTTATCAGCCAGAATTTAAGGGTTGGGAGACCTAGTCAGGAGGAGCAATATAAAGCTTTGTCATCAGACTCACACAGGGAATGGTTTGATTTTAGCTGTAAAACCGCTAACTGTTTCACTCTCTTGTTTTGTTGTGACCTCCCTGCATCCTGGCTTCTGTGGAGCCTGTGACTTGTGGCATCGGTGAGGAAATGAGATTTGGTGTCTGGTTAGGTACCTCTGCGTGAATAGCTAAATGTGCAGAAGATGGTCATAGAAATACTGAACGCATTGATGTTTTCAGGCGGGTGGCCTCTTGGCTGTCCTTGGCATTTGGAGGAAAATGTCCTGGGTCTCTGTCAGTGTCTTGTTTTGTCCTATGCTGTCTAGAGGGTTTGCTCCTTCATTTGTGCTCCTACCTTGCACAGTCGCTCACCAGTTTGCCTATCGTGAATACATCAGTTGCTGCAGTTATTGAAGATCCATCTTCAGTTCTTCTCAGAAATGCTGATTTCCTCTTCCTGTCACTAAGTTGTATCCTATGGTGTCATATGTGTAGCTTCTTCAGTTTCAGGTCTAGATAAACTGTCAAAAGGGCAGGATTGAGGTTTGCTTCTGGAGGACATCAGACTTCTGTCAGTACAGAGGTGTTCTGTACTCACAGTGGATCCGATCCTTGTGTTTTACAACTTCCAGAGTAACCGGTAACTATTGCTAGCTGACTTCAATTAACTTTTACTTTTCCAAAAGGAAATCTTAGAATTGTACCTGGAAATAATATTTAGGCTTTCCAGTGGGTCTTATTCTGCTTGTATTCCTATGAACTGAAATCACCTCCTGCAAGAAAGAATAATGTGGAGGTGAGAAGATGCTGTCTTAAGGAAAGAAAAAGTTTCCGAAACAATTGTATGATTTGAAATGACATGGAAAATTAAAAACTAATTTACCTGAGAAGTTAGCTCTGACTCACTAAATCTTGCTCCGTTCAACTCTTAAAACTATCTAAAATAGTGATTTGCACAGCAGGTGTCTCAGTTGCATTCTGAGATCCTCCTGCTCTGGAAGGTGATTCTGTGATTAGCTCCTCTTGTGACTGATTAAATTAATTTTCCTCCTTCAGTTTCTGAATACAGTTGTAGATAAGTAGCAATTTCAATACATAAAACATCAGTTGGGAATGTCTTTTAACTGCGCTCACTTTATGCAATAATACTTTGCATAAAACTATTGGTGCTAGTCTTTGACATTCTGCTTTGAATCTAATTTTAATGGCTTTGCCTTTATGAAAGCTTATATAGGCTTAAAACC
>WEIS01027311.1:0-16940 GCA_013389965.1 Todus mexicanus
ATTCTATGATTCTATGATTGTACCAACCTCAGTTACCAAGCTGGAGCAATCCACCCTCTTTCTCTTCTCCATAAACCTTTAATGACCACTGCAGTGAGACTTGTTATGAAAACAGCATGTGGGGCTTTTGCAGTAAACTTGGCCAAATTATTCCCTTAATGAAGTTATAGCCAAAAAAAGCTGCTCTCCGATAACGTGCATCAACAGTGCTGGAGTCAACTATACAGCTTGTGCACATATGGGAGAAAAATAGGGCCCAATATTCATAGCAACATTGCAAATATGAAAAGAATTTGTGGAATTAAGAATAAAACATGAGGCAATTTGTTGATTTGCCCAGGGAATATATGGGAGCGACAAATGCGTAGATTATTCTGGGGTTGTTTTTTAGCGTCGTTATCAGATCCGAGAACTGTATATAAAAGCGCGCAGTCCTTCACGCACTAAAAGTATAGTTTGCTCAAACAATTGTAAAATATTCAGCATTCTTAAGATTAAATATCTGGATATTGCTTCTGAAGGAACAGCTGTCAGCTTAAATCTAAAGTCTAGTTTGTTTACTGGCTGTATTTTATATCTGTTAGAAAATGACACCAAATGGCAATAAAATTGTTGTAAGTATTCTACTGGGGAATATAAATGCCCTTTGGTTACAGTGTACATATCTTTATACATAATTCCAGTATATTTTCCCTAGAATTATGTTAAATATGTAAAAAGCCTTTTCTCATAAAGGTAAAAACGCTAGATGTTTCCAAGCTGTAATTTAGCATTAGTGTCAAGATTGCTTCAGAAAATAAGCTTTGGTTACTGTTTCATTCTTTTTAAGTGTCACTCAGCATACCGTATCTGATCTCGTATTCAAAATAAACTTAGCTGATTTTTATTCACTTTTCCAGAAGTGCGAGAGAGTTTAGACATAATTCAGAGCATCTGGATTGATGTAAATAGCTTAAACTAAGTAATTGGCTACTCACCTATGCTGTCTGATCCTATTACTACCAGGTACTTTTTAAGCAATTAGGGAAAACAGCTCTTTTATCCAGTAAATTTACATTGGATGAATCCTTGACATCGCTGTAGGTTTATTTGATAGATAAAATCACCCTATAGAAAAACTTTCCCTCCAACACCGAGCTTTACCAGGCTTATAACAAGAAACCGATCTTTATTTCCCCGAATTAAAGCGACTTATCTTTGCCCTTTTAATAAGAAATCAGCTCCAGTCAGCAAAAGTCGAGATAAAAATCGCCGAGTCGGTGTTATCACCACGTAGACAGCAACCACGTACCACTATCATTAACTTTTCTGGGCATGGATTTCAAATACATTTAAGATGGTAGAACTCCATAATTTCCTGCATATTACAATAACATCAGATTAATGAATCAGGAAAAGCATGTAAAGTGATTTATTTTGGGAAGGTCATTCCTTCCTTAGTCAACGCTTAAATTGAATACTATAAAGGAGAAATATATTCTAGGTAAAGGGGAAAATGGGTTTTACTGCACGCGAATTCTCGGAGTTTTACAATGCTTATGATAAAAGGACTGCACTTATATTTTTAACCTCTATAATTTTTATGCTACACATTTAAAAAAAAAAAGAATTCTTTTTATTTAATATTTCTAGGGCAATTTATACACCTCACCTTGTACTTAATACTGCTTTTAAAACAGCTATTTTTGCCTCATGTTTATGAAACCTATAAAACTACTTTTCATACCAGACATGAAGTTTCTAGTCATACCAGTGAAGCTGCACCTTTAATGGGAATGCCATACTTAAAAAAATATGTTTTAAAGAATTTATTGCACAGAGAGACATTTATTCCTGGCTAGTGTACTCCTGTATATAGCACTTCCAAATCAGCCCTACTTACTGTAAACCAAAACAAAATAAAAACTAGACCTATTATTAAAGTGAGTGTTTTGGTTGCTTGATTTAGATGAATTTCACACTTAAGTGCTGTGCTGAATTAGAGCTATGAGAAAATGCTTTCACTGAGGTAAAAAAAAGAGTAGGATGAAGTTGTATCATAGAATCACTGAATGGTTTGGGTGGGAAGGGATCTTGAAGATCATCTGGTCCCAACCCCCCCGCCATGGGCAAGGACTCCTCCCACTAGAGCAGGTTGCTCAAAGCTCCATCCAGCCTGATCTTGAACACATCCAGTCATGGAGCATCCACAGTTTCCCTGGGCAACCTGTGCCAGTGTCTCACCATCCTCAGAGTGAAGAACTTCCTAATATACAATCTAAATCTCCCCTCTTCCAGTTTGAAGCCAATACCTCTTGTCCTATCACTATAAGCCCTTGCAAAAAAGACACCAAGGGGGAGATCATGGAAGATCATGGGAATGCATTTCTCCTCTCAGAAGTACAGAAGGGATTCATGAACCAAACCAGTGCACTGGGTTGAGATTGCCTCAAGCATTCAAAGTCTCTCCTTCAACAGCCTTGTGGAAGCTGAATGAGACTTCACAACCAAAAAGCTGAGAAGAACTTTGTTAGGAATAAAGATTCTGCAAAGAGCTACTGTTTGTAATATGCGGAAAGTAAGAATGGAGCGGCCTTGTCGACCTCAAACTTGGAAAAGGTGCTCTAGCAAAAATCTAGTCAGTGATTTGTATGAGGAGCTTCTTTAGCAGACTTCTGCATGGACCTGGATTTGCCGGTTTCTTTGTTTCAATAATTAAGTTCTACTTCATGTGTGCCACATGCCTTCTCTTGTTTTCTTTGGCCAGCTCTTCAGATTCTGGTGTCTTCACTCTGGTGAATCACAAGTTCCCAGGGCAGAAAATTAAGTTTGGATTCCTTGAGGACAGTTTCCTTTAAATTAAATTTTCTTTTAAAAGCCAAGTAGGGCAAAGACATTAAGAATAAAACCTTTTAATGAAGAAAACAGCCTTGAAACGTTAACCAAAGGCGCAGGTTTGACTCTTGCTGCAAAGATGTACTTGAACCTTCACCTTAGAAAGAAGCAGCTAAAAACTTTGTGCTTCAGCATCACCTGTGCCAGTTTTCTGTGGTAAACAGACCTCCGTGATGATGCTCCCACTTTTTTATCTGGGTAGGTAATTTTCTTTCATTCTACTTCCTCTTAGATGGCTAATTTATTTTTTTTGTAGAGGCCCCTCAACACGAAACCAAAAGCAAGAAGGAAATGCACATCTTCTAAGCACTTAGAACAAAAATGTCAAATGAACAAAACACAGCCTGTAAAACGAGTAATGGGTGACACTTCTTTTTAATACCATGCTGTATTGTATTTTAGTGCACGAGCAGCTAAAAAAAATGTGACAACATCCAGGATTCAATCTAAAACTTGTAAGATGAGAGTAAGGAATCTAACTATCTAACTAATCTTAACTGTGCCTCAGCTCGGTGTGTCTGCGGAAAAAATAAGTGAACAACCGTATTTGTCAGTGTTAGATTAATGATTGGACTAGACGACCTTAAAGCTCTTTTCCAATCTAAGAAATTCTGTGATCTGTAGAGCTAGCTGCGCAATAAATGTGCACAATGCATACACTGTATATTTATATCTAATAATTCCTATACAGAATGACATTGCGTGGTTCTAAGGAATATATATTTATAAATAATCTCTCCATGTGTGATTTCAATGTCTGTCTTACGTAATTACCTTTAAATGGCTCTATAAAACAATACTGAATTGCTACTTAGCACTGCAGCCACATGAACTGAATGATTTTACACTATGTTTAGGAGCGAGGTCTTCCTCTGAATGATTTCAGGGTACATTTTGTGCAGGGTGAGGCAGGTCTATTCACCTGGTTTTGACGCTGACCTACTTCTGAAGTGCTCCCCTTTTGCTTTCGAAATCTGCAGGTGAGGAGTCTGCTTGGACGTACCTCAACGATAGCCCCATCAGGTAGCCTGAGGAAGTGCCTGTAGAGCTCCTGGAAGCCGCTGAGGTGAACAGTGTAGACAGAGATGCAGACGGTGGTGTTACCTCTCGAGGTGGCTGCAGAACCCAGGATTTCATCCTGGTCCTGGAGGTCACAGCTGGAGACACCAGCCCGGCTGGCGTGGTCCTTCCAGATATAATCAGACACTGCCACCTAGTGAGACAGAAGCCCCCCCCTTAAACACACACGCACACATACAGAGAGTGTGTGCGTGTGTGTCCCCCCACCAAAGGAACATATTTAATTAACTTCTGGCAAGAGCTTAACTGATTTTAAATGATTTTACAATAAATCTGCAAAGCCCGTACCATATGCAGTGCTTGCGCACAGTCCTCGACTACATATTTTTTTATGACATAGATCTAAATAGAGGAGAAAGACGAATCCCTGGTGTATATTCCATAAAGTTAATTCTGCACAGATGAAGCTGTAATTGACTCCCGTATTAACCAAAAGTAGGGAGATCAAGCAGGGTAGGTTAAGCAATAAAATAGCAATGCTGATTTAACAGAAAAAGAAAAAAAAAAAAAAAGGAGAAAGCGTCTAACGAATATTTGTATTTCTCCTCTCTTTGAGAAGCCTTTGCTGCTCTACCCACGAGCGTTTTCCTGTCTCTGATCTCTGTGTAGTATTAAAATAACCTTGTGCTGCCAACGGAATCAGAGATGAGGCGGAGTAAACAAGGTGTATTTTAGCACGCTGTATAAAGCTGGTTTATTGACACACTTCCCTAGTTTCCCGACTTGCTCTAAACATGTTTGCTTGGGCAAGTTTTGTACTTCCCTGTGTCAGTCGGAATTTCCGCTTAACGTTTTTTGTGTGAATTCTTTACACAGGCTGAGCACGACTCGAGGTTTCAGCTGGATCATAGTACACAGCTTAAGCACCCCCTTTATCCTTAACTAAGCTGTCGATGAGAAGCATCATTTTTATGCTCCCACTGAAATGCAAGCTTTTTAACCCTTCAATTCTGCAAGACCTTTGCGTCACTCATTTTCTCCCATGAAATGCTACTCCTGTTCACTGTAGGAAGGATTGGTGATATTGCTGTATCCTCACAATACACCATCATGTTCTTCCCAAACACTTAATGCAAAGGATACAAACTCTTTTCCTGGTGCAACACAGATCTTTTCATTTGAGAAAATGTATTACGCTGGCTGAAATGATTGGAACTCGACCACGAAGTCATGGAAAAACTTCTAATTTACGATAGGTGCATCAACCCCCTTTTTTGTATCATTCTGCCTATCCTTTTTGCTGAAACAAAAGCTCAGGTTCTTACAAGAGATCCCCAAAATCACCAGAAACAAGCTTTTCCACAAACATACACTTGGGAAAAGTTAGATTTAGCTCAGTTAGCTTGTGTTCCAGTTCATATTTCCTCCACTGTTCTTACGCATTACGAGGAATCCCGTAACTAGCACAGTGTGCCAGTGCTCTGATCCTGACGTGCACGCTGCTATTCTGAGCAACCGCCTTAGGAGAGGACTAGTTTTAGGTGAGTTAAGAAAGCAAGAACACGCGCTGGAAATTATCTCCAGCTCTCATCCAGGAATGACAGAACAACAGGAAAGTTCACTCCAGCGCCAGCTTTCATTTGCATCAGTCCTCAATGATTTTATACATTTTAAACCAAGGAAAGATCATTGGAAATTTAAGGTGAAATATGCAAATTCTGAATTTCCTGAATGAAAGTCTCTGGGGTTAAAAGGTTTTAATTCAGAACAACTTGTTTGGAACATGCAGCAGCTACAAGGACAGGACAAGTCCTGTGCTTTCTTCTGCCTCCAACACAAACCTGTCTCACACACCTGCCATACACAGTTGATTTATAAGAACTAAAGTGGCTGATGCTTTCATGAAAAGAAAAAGGCAGCTTCTGTTGGGAGAGCATTGGCCAGAGCAGAGACAAGCAGTTGCAAGAGCTGCCACACCACAGCTTATTAAATGAGAACAAAGACCCAGCCACAGTCCTCTCATTCCAGAGACTTCTCTGACCTTCATCTCAGCCCACTTTCACTAAATCCAATTGTCCTTCCTCAGTGTTTGTCCCTCCTAACAAGTAGAGGGGGTTATTTACATTGTGTTTGCAAGCCACGGATTGTTCACTGTCAACACCACGTCCTTCTCTGCAGCTGTTTCACCCACTTGAGCTGTAAGGTCTGGGGGCAAAGGTACGTGTGCTGTGCTTGTCCAGCAAAGAGGACACCATGGATCTTAAACAACCTTCACACAAGTAAACTATCACATATATTTTCAATCAGTGCCAGAGCTGAGTGTAATTTACAGCATATAATTACCATGCTGGAAGCCAAAGCCATGTCACTCAAACCTTTGTGCTTGAGCATATCTTCACCTTGCCAGAGCAAAGACCTCCATCAGAGTTCCTCGCTCTGGATGTCACCTCTGTGGCACCATATCCATACAGGACCAGGCACAGCATCAGGAGCCTCTGCTTTGCCACTCACCCCGAGAACAGACAGATCTGCAGGGTAGTGAGAACTAATAAACCTACCTGAGCTGTCATCACGTTTCAAGATCTGGCACACTCCCTAAGGACATTTATGTGACTAGCCAAGAGAACATGACAATATGGATTGGCAGGTCCTCACCTCCCTAAAAGCACAGCCTGATCATCAGACAACTGAGAGTGAAAAAGCACCACCAAAACTGATGGTGCTGTGGAGTGACATCACCTTAGTCCAGCGTAAGCACATGTAGAAATGAGGGAAAGGGGTGGGGGCGAAGCAAGGCGCTTGCCTGCCAGAGCACAAGGGCTTCACTGAGCAGTTCTGCAAAGTCAAAGGTGTGTCTGAGTGTCCTGTCTCAGAGCCCTAGTTAAAGTGCTGTAACCAACACACTTGTGTTGTATGTTTAGCATGTACTCATTAACATACTCAGGGGTATAAACTTTAATACTAATTTTGCCCTTAATCAGGCAAAGGCCTCTGCTGGGACACTCAGGCCTTCAGGAGTTGTTGGTGCTGCTGGCCCAGCCCAAACAGGGCCAGCTGATCTTCACCAGACTCCCTCCTGCAGCTCTTTGGCTGCCAGTTTAACAGATCTCCAGCCTCAGAGAGAGCACAAGAACCTCATGGTCATGATCATCTCAACATTTCTCCAAAGTGTGCTAAATAAGTTGTGTTTCTACCTCAGGGCAAGCTAGGCCGGCAAGCTAGGCCGCAATGCCACAGCCTTCCTCAATAGCTTTGAGGCTACTCTGGTAACCTGAATTTACCTGAAGGCAGAGGGGTATAACAGCTGAAAACCAACCCCAGGAAAGGAAAGAGCAGCTCTGGGGGTGGCTGTGGATTTAGACATCCCAGCTCTGAAGGACCATTCAATTCCCTGCTTGCTAACACCAACTTAAAGTATTTGGCAGACGGATGTCCACCGCCTTCAAACACTCGAAACGCATTTCTGCGAAGTGATAGGTCACTAGAGAGCTGCCGTGGCCTGCATAACCTGAAGTAAGCTCCCAAAGTAAACTCCACTGTCATCTGAAATCTCTGTCATTAAGTTAATCAAAAACGTCCATTCATTTCTCCAGGAATACAATATGAGTTAATAAATCCATCGAGACAGGCTAGTCAAGAGACTGTGCATATAGGACATGTCAGAGAACTGAAGTTCGCTATGATCTAGATTCACGAGGGCTGACAAGAAACCACAAAATGCCAGAGCAGTGTACAGTAATCCTTAAATGAAATTCATCTTTCAGCAGAAAAACACATTAAGGACCGTAATTCAATGATAAAAGAGGCAGGCCAGGACAGGTTCAAATGCTGAATATTTCACAGCCTAACTTAATTAAAGCAGGAGTGCGAGGCTGTTAATCGCTTTATAATAGTTCAGCTTGAAATGAGCTCTGATGTGAATGCCCTTATAGTTTATTTGTCTATATTATTATTATAATCACAAAACGTTACACTGACCTAATGCAAATATCCAGCTTTCACTGGTTTTTATTGTGTTGGTTTTTCCTCCTGTCTTTGTGCAAGTATGCGAAGGGAAGAACTGAGAGGAAGGGTCATAAATTTAGGTCAGATCAGATGATTCAGTAAGTCTCGTGTGGGTTTAAGTCTTATTAATAATTTTAATACATTCTTCCTTGACAACAATGATTTCTATCACTGCTCCTTTAACGTACAGTGTGACGTAAAAATACACGGCCTTTTAAAGGAGTGGAACACGCTTCTTGTACAAAGGAGGTAAATTATGTCACCCTTTGAAAATTACAGTACGTAAACTAGAACAAAAGCTAAATATACATTTGTAAGTACAAACACAAATGTACTTTGTTGTGTAACTACATCATGCCATAGCCAAGTGTACAGAAATTTGCCACTGAAGTAGAACACGGCAACGTTTTAAATGCACATACATTAATAAATGTGTATGTATAAATATATTACACACAGACAATTAATATTAATAATTTGAAGGTCAGGGTACCAAAAATTTCATTCTAGTGCGTAAAGTTTCTGTGAGGGTTTCTATTGTTTGGCAGCTTTTGTTAAGGGAGAAAGGAAAAAAGAATTCCTCAAATTTTCTGAGCTATGGTGGGAATGACAGGAAGGTTGTCTTAAAAAAAAAACCAACAAACAACACACCAAACAAATAAAAAAAAACCCACATCACTATAAAAAAAAAATCTTTTTAAAAGTTGAGAAATGTACATATCCATGTGCATCCAAACACTTGATTATAAGCAGTATTGATTCTTAACGGCTTGCAGCATTATTATTAGCAATGTCATGTGAATCAATTCCAGCTTCACACATTGCAAAATGCATTAAAAATAAATAACTAATGTTTGAAAGCAACATTCAAAGAAAAATGCATAAAATGAGCAATACAGACCAAACTAACCAGCTGAGGATGGGTGGAACTGCGAGCTGGTCATCACAACTGAATAGCAAAAGTTATAAGCTGTTAACTTTAGGCGAATGGACAAAAGTGTTGAAATTATGGGGGGGAAAAAAAAGACATCAGAAGTCAAGGGTGCTGTATTTACTTCAAGAAAATTTCATAAGCATGCTAAGGGCATTTCCTGTGGTAAAAGCTGTAAGTATGGGAATTGCTGCCCTGGAGGCAAACTTTGTAAAACCAGTATAGCTCTACAATTAAAAAAAAAAAAAGCTGACTCGTGCTTACCTCCAAGGGAAATCCAGCACCCCTTAAGGGTTGCAAACCCCTTCTCTGACATGTTGTTACTAAAAATGTTTACCAGCAACTTCACCAAAAGAAGAATTTACACAAACATGCATAAAAATACCTTTGCTGCCAACATCCAAGGTACTTTGGTGGCGTGAAGCTACCACTGAACCTCACGCAGAGCTAGCTGTGACAGTGGAGGTTTTCAAGCCACTGTAGGAAGGATGAGGTACTTGGCAAGAAGGGAAAATTAAGTCAATTGCACTAAATATTGAAATTAAAGAAAGGGAAAGCAAAGGAATGGAGAAGAGAAGTTATTAGGACTACCAAAAGTCATGCTCTCATGAGAAAGTCACAACCAGTTACAGCAGTGCCCCTCGCAGTTAATATTAAATATAAGTAGCTACACACAGAATCATAGATTAACAGAATCAAAGACTGGTTTGGGTTGGAAGGGACCTTTAAAGCTCATCTAGTCCAACCCCACTGCAGGGAGCAGGGCCATCTGCAACTAGAGCAGGTTGCTCAGAGCCCCCAACAACCTCCCCTGCAATGGGGACAGGGATGGGGCATGGACCATCTCTCTGGTCAATCTGGGCCAGCATACTTTGGTAGGGCAATAACATGAGCTTTTGCTCCTGGAGCAGTAATGAAGCATGAATATTTCTCAAGCTAACAAATGCCTTTGGCTTGCTGCTGGCAGAAGACCTTCCAGGCATGTGGGGTCTCACAGCTTAACTCTGAACTACAAAGCTGCATCAACAGCAAACTCCTTCCAACCCCATCTACGACTGCCTGTAGTAACTCTGCAGACAGATAACTTGTTTCTAAATCGTCCTATTTATGAACATAATGGACCAACATAATGGACCAGTAGCATCCAGGAAATGTTTATTTCAGTCAAATTATGAATGCCTGAAGCATTGTTGTTACAGTCTTCCCTGATTTATTTAATAAACTGACACGGACAGACTGAATGATGAAAAGAACCATATACAGAGAATAACCTCTGTGTAAACGACTGAGAAATCCCAGAGTAGATTTATGGCAAGCTGCTCAGCATCGTAATGCAGGGAAACAGTGGAGGGTCTTTTTGTTTCTAAACTGCGATAGCGTCATGTTTATGGGTATGTCCAAACAGACAGCAATGCAGATCTTTTCTAGGGGATGATTTTGATCTCCTGCTTTTAGACATTACAAAGCACCATCACAAATTTCTTAGCCACCGTGCACTCATTGCTAGTGCAGCCTGCATCATTTCACATCTAAATCTTACGTAGTCTAAAGTTTTCGCATTTGAGTCATCCATAAATAACATACAAATGTAGAAACAGGCTCTTCCAAACAGTAATAAATTTGCGGGAAAAAATGTCATCACAAATATTAAGTCAAGAAAAAATGCGATTCAATTCAGCAAAAACCTTTGAGAGTTAAAATTAAAGGCTGGAGCTTTCTTGCATTTTCTTGTGCATAGCAGTGCCTTTGTCCATTGATTTGCCCTGAGGAAAGGAGATAAAATACATTCCCTTCCTATCCCAGAGAATCCTGCTGTACTCCAAACCCAGAATAGGTTTGGTTCAGATGGGTGAGAGAAATCTCTCTCCACGCCTCATTTCCCAAATTTATAAGGGATGCTGGAATCAGTTACTTAAAAAATCATCTTCGGTAACAACAGACAGACAGGATTTTATATACAAAAGTGTTTAGGAAAAACTATTTTCCCTATGGAAGTCAGGGGTTTAATGCATACAAGGGCATATCTGTGTAAATAAGAGTGTCTGCTCTTCATTATCTGCTCATCAACATTTGTTATTCATTACTCATCTGTTTACAAACATAATACAGTCAGGAAGCAGAAATAATACTATATGACTTTGGTGACCAAATATACAACAGAAACAACAAATAGTAAATAGATCAACAGAGGAGTTCATCAGGTGGGACAAAATTTGCCCACAGAAGACATTCTGCAAAACTTTGTGAAAATAGCCCAAACAAATCTGTAGAAAAATGTCATAGTTCAGAAAGAATCTGTAAACAGAAAACAAAGGAGCTAAGTGTGACAATTAACCCAATTGTGATGAACATTTTATCTTAGACTTTTACCATTTGAAAGAGATTAAACACAGAGAAAAGATAGTTCAAAGAAATAAGGTTGTGTGCACAGACTTCATTCACGATGTCCCAGACCACGTGTGCACAAGATGTATACATGTATGAGACCTTCTTTTACTCACCTGTGACGTGTCAGCTGGACAGAGCTGTTCCTGGCAGCTAAATAAAATGTTTAAGTCTACATGACTATATAGGCAATAAATCAGCTGAGAACTTTAAAGACATTGGATTGGTGGCTTCTAGTTGCATCTTCTCCAGCTTCAAAAATTTCCTCCTGCAGAGGAATTACAGATCCTTGTGGGGTAAAGCGTAGTGTGAACTGTGCTCTTGACAGCGTCTGTTGTTGGATACTTGACCAAGTCTTAATTGTAATCTTTTTCTTTTTTAATACTTTCTCCAAGAATCAAAATTTTCCTAATTTCCCTAATTTCCCTGCTTAGATGCAGCTTTCTTTTCAAGCAGATGAAAGGAGGCTAGGAAAAAAAGACGGTGAAAGAGGAAAGCAAACTTCAACGCTTTTAGTAAAACATACGAAAAGCTGTGAAGGTTGTTGCCCTCCTTTAGAAATATTAGTGTCACAGAATATTGGGTTGGAAGGGACCTCAAGGATTATCTAAGTCCAACATTTCAAGGTAAAGAAATACAGTCTCAATGTCATTTTCATGTAATCTTTCAATAGTCCTAAAGAGTATACTGACCACTCCTTCATGGATACTAATGATTAACAAAGAGATGTACCACAGAAACATCTAGAAACTCACTCACATTGTGGTCCCATTGCTCCAGCTGCTGTACACACCAGTAAAAGTCACAGAATCACAGAATACCAGGTTGGAAGGGGGCTCAAGGATCATATAGGCCTACCTTTTATGGGCTGTTGCAGAACAGAAAGTGAACAATCTATAGTGAGATCAAAGCAATAGCCGTATTAGCACATATATGTGGATATTTGTTTTAACTATCCCTGAATTATCTTCTTCTTTTTTTTTCCAGAGAACCATCAGTAATGAGTTACTTTCTTGCAGGCGTCACTGCAGAGGTACGTCTTAGAGGGACAACTGAAGGAAAAAATTCTCACAACCATCTTCACACAGAATGACACAGAATTTCCTAGATTGAAAAAGACCTCTAAGATCATCTAGTCCAATCATCCATTCCTGGCAGGATGGGCAGTAGTGGAAGGGCCTGAAATAGATGGGTAAGAATTTGATCCATGGCAGTAAAAAGCTAATTTCATTGTAGAAAAAAAAAAAGGAAGAAAGAAAAATAAGACAACAAAGGTTCAGGTTTTCCTTTGTGGTCAAGATTGGTATTTCTCATTTCTATCCCCTCTGCCGTCTTCACCCCAAGGGTCTATTTTTCTGTCTCCATAAGGCCAGCATTGCAAGCGCAAGCTCAACAGAACCTAATCCAAAAGTATCTCAACTGCTAAAGCATCTCCTTGCTGTGAGTTTACTCCTTCCTTTTTCTGCACCAGAGTTTTATGTTATAAAAGGTTTTATATGTTATATATAAGGGCTCTCGCAAACGTTTCAGCCATGCTTGGCACCGACGCTTCTCTAGAAATCTAGAAGTGGAAATCTACTGTAGCAAGAAGAAAAAGGGTCAAAGGTTCAGGGCAGTTTGCATAAGCCTTCAACAGGGTATGCAAACCAGTTGGGTCAGCAAATCCTGTCAAAAGATCTTACAAGATCAGGCTGCCTCCTGAGGTTCTTGGAGTGTACTAGGAGCCTCTAAGCAACGTCACCTTCCCTGCTTGAGCTAAGAAAATAGAGAGCAAAAATTCTTCCTATGATATTTCCCACTCATGGCACAGTACTGCAAATATAGCCCAACTCCTCTTTGGGGTATTTCAGCAGTTCTGCCTTTGGACCAAGTGGGAATCTTGAAAGGCACTCAAATTAAATAAATAAATAGTAAAATTGACTGCTAAGAACCCTAACAAATAGTTTATGGTTCAGCTTTGAATTTTGGGCAAAGGTGTGACTTGATTTTATGAATGGAAGAAATGTTTTGTTCGTATTTGATTTCACCTTACCTAGTTTGCCCTTCCTGAATCAAAAACTACTGCCTAAGATATCCAGAAACAATCGCATTGTATTATTGAATCTGATGTGCTTGATTTGTAGAAAAGTGCTTGGGTGTACTGTGGCTAACTGTCTATTATAACGAAGCTTATTATTAATGGAGTGCACTTTTATATCCTTAATTTTTTCCTTCTTGGAAGACAGCCGAGTTCGGCATCCGATAAACATGGAAATTGCATTCTCCTTTTCACACAGGACAGATTTCAACTTCTGAACCAGCAGTCAACAAAGATTCCCCCAGCTGCTGGGGAAAGAAAAAAAAAAAAAAGAAAGAAAGAAAAAAGAAAGTATTTATGAAGTAAGGCATAATAAGATCAGAGGGAAGCCTGTCATAAAAATGCACATTGCATAATACATGATGGATCAGTTCTATTATTTAACTTTTGCATAGATATAACAATACAGAGATATGCTAACCATCATAGTCAGCATTAATTTACAGTGGGAAAAATAATTAGAATCTCACTTTTTCTGAAGAATGGAGTGAAAATGTAAACAATGCTTCCCTCCAGGCAAGTGCTTTATCAAGTTGACAGGTGCATTTGAATTTCCATGGGTGGGGGACATAATAGGTTATTTATGTGTCATTTTAATAGAAAGGCCCAACCATCAAGATGGACAGGAGACTTTATCAGTACTGCTGTTTGCAACTAATCCACCAATTTAATACCCCATGAAAATACCTGCAACAAAACCTGGACATTTTTCTTTTCCACTCCATTATAGGCAAATCAATATGGGTGCTATTCATCTCAAATCTTTGGCTCAGCAGGTGCCCACTACACAGAGCTCCTCACAACACTGGTGCTTCAACAGAGCCACATAAGCTGAGTCTTGGGCTTGTGCTGCGGCAAGTGACCCCAAGACAGGACCACAAAAATGATCACTAGTTCACCATCAAATACAAGTAAACAAGCAAAAAACCCCCTTGTTTGTGGTTTTTCTTGGAGGAAGGAGATGACAACTCACTAAGTTGTGACATGGATGCTTGTAGGGTGTCTCTGCCAGCCAAGACTTCTGTGCTGTTTGCTTGACCACCTTCTTGGAACGTGAAGCTTCCTACAGCAATAATAGTTGTTGCATGGCCCAGAGCAGCAAGTCTTCTACACTGGACGCTGCAGTAGGGTGTCCATGTCACGGCTGTGGCTTGAGACTTGGCTTGTGCGAGGGGATGGTAGAACTCGTGCAGAACCAAAAAGTCAGCTCTGCCCCACAATTCAGATACAAATAAGACCTGATCCTGCCAGACACTTCACTATCCCATCGATTTAGTGATAGTGAAGATCTTGGAAACCTTGGCTTTGGATCAAGGTTATCAGTTTTGCTGTTCTCCTTAGAACTGAGTTTTCCTCTGGATGGAGTACACACATCCACAACACACACACAAAAAAATCTTGCTAATTATTATACTAATAAGTACACTGATATAAATAAATAAATATACTAGTATAGACATTAGGGGGTTTTCTCTTTAACACCGAAAAAAATCCAGCACAATTTTAAAGAGTTTTTGATTACTGTGATTATATTTAAAGTAGACACTCCCTAATTTTCACAAATGAGTGGTGTATCCTTGGTTGTGGAATAGCCACAATCCAGAAAAACATTGTGCATCTCCTACGTGTAAGTTTTATTTACACAGATTTGCCATGAAAAAGAGAGATGCTCAAGTGTCTACTCCAGTCACGCCCTCTCGTGCATTAGCTTTGCTAAATGCTGCCCTTTTCAGTCCTGTGTTGGACTGTGAGGTCCATTGACGCATAGCCCTGGTCTGACCCAGAGTAAATTTGGTAGCTGTGCTCCAATTTATTCTTCCCTACTTGATATTTTCATCTGTTCCAGCACACAACTTCCCTGTGTACGTGTCTACAAAACTATTCCTGCCACATTTGTAACACAGAGCATATGCTGACAGCTCCCCAGCTCTCCGCTGGGGTGTGTGTCTACACAAAGTCCGGCCTGATCCATATAAGAAAAGAAAAAAAAGTATTTTCCATTAGGGAATACTGCAAAAAACCACTTTTTTCAAGAGCTGAAGGTTTTCATTATTACAAATCCATCCTCATCTGCGTGCAAAAATTCAGTTTCCAGATTCATGACCCACCGGGGTCTATGTGGACTGGACAGACAGTCTCTGGTGGGTTTGAAAAGCCTTAGAATAAATCTAAGGAGGATAGAGGTAATGAGATCACCCGCCATTCCCATGTCCACTCAGAAGCATGTTCTAATTCCGCAGAAACAATTTTTTCCTAAGAAACGCAGGTACAGCTCCAGAGATGTTACAAGGATATAACTGGGAGTACCTTCATGCCCCCTGGGTAATTGCTACGACCAGCTACCCCCAAAATTTTCTGCAAAAGCAAGCAATTCAGAACAACATAAACTTGATTAAAACCAGACCTGGGACATTTCCTATTGCTCAGTCTTTCAGTTTGCAAAGCTCATACATCCCTGCGATTAATTAGGAAATATTACTCATGGTAAGATCGAGTTATAATAAAATATACGTTGCCTGAACGTAGCATCTTAATAAGCTTCAGAAAGAGTCACTGCCCTATTTTTCTCTCTTTGCTTCTAACTTGGTGACCACATTTGCTGGTAGGAGGACAATGACACTTCTCCTAACCACAGAGAAGGACTGTACCCAGAGAGCATGTGGCCAAACCTCTCAGCCAAAAGAATTATAGAATCATCTTGACTGGAAGAGACCTTTAAGATCATCAAGTTCAACCAGTAACTGAGCACTGCCAGGTCACTGCAAGAACTGGACACAGTACTCCAGATGTGGCCCTTGAGCCCTCAGTCCACAACAGAGGGGAGAGGTAGCACCTCTTCCTTACGCGACACCACCTTATATTTCACTCGTACATTACTGTAAGTAGTACCTCACAAGCTATGAATAGTAAAGCGTGGGAAAGAAACCCAAATGAATTGCTTGGCTTAGTCTTAATTAATCTATTAAAAGGCAGCTCAGTCTGCGTCGAAGACTACAATAGCAAAGCCGCACAACTGCAGGATGTTGGGTTGGCAAAACAAACAAAACTGGAAGTCAAAAACTTAACCGAGTTTTATACCAGTGTCTATTTTTCACTCAGCTTGGACGGTGACCCCTTCCACAAGTCATGGAAGGAATGTAAGCAGCGTGTCAGTCCACCGTCCTTATTGCATCAGACAGCGGATACTGGAAAGGAAGATGACTGTTTACTCCCTGATGATTTTACTTCAATTTTGATAGCTTAATAGATGACAGGTTTCTTCTCCGCTCGCGGAACTCACAAGAGATGTTGTTATTTTATACTGGATTTTCATGAAGATGTAAAAAAAACCAAACACTGAAAATTATTTTAGCCTGAGTAAACATGAGTGAATTCTGCTTATGCTACAAGGAAGAATACAAAACCCAGCACCTGTAACTGAGATGTTCCCTTTCAAAAGGGCANACCCAGCACCTGTAACTGAGATGTTCCCTTTCAAAAGGGCAAACTTGGAGAAAATTATTCGTAAAATCAACCATAGAGCTTTAAAAATATGGATCTAATGTTCTTGTTCTATGCAAGTTTTATGTCACTTACAGTGGGATTTGTATCATGCTATATAAATCTTTAATTCCAAGCTATAGTAGCTTAGATAATGCATATCTCATT
>WEIS01027315.1:0-12290 GCA_013389965.1 Todus mexicanus
CCCAAACAAACCAAACCCCAAACCTAAACACCCTACAAAAGCAGTGTTTTATTTCTCAAAACAAGAAAATAGGGCAATGATGGTGGTGGAGAAGGACTTTTGGTGCCCTAGCTGGACAGGGGTGCAATAGGACCTGCTGTCCCTTGGTACCCAGCACTGTCTGTTCCCTGGGATGCTGGGACTGAGCAGCAGGATCGTGACTCAGCCCCCCTCGTGAGCCGGTTTCCTTCCTGCACCACCAGCACAGGCTTCTGATGTTTTGTTTGCCGTGAAGCTCTGGGGGCCAAGCAGGAGCTCCTGGAAATCAAAGGGAAAGAACAACATCTTGGACTTGCCGAGGCAGGGTGCGTCCTGACTGGATACGGGGCTGGGAGGGGACATCTGAGGTGCTGAGGGAAGAGAGGTGGGAGAGCTGGAAGGAGGGCATGGGTCAGGTCTCCAGCATGAGCCTTTTTAACCCCAAACTCTCCCCGCAAGCAGCAGTGCTCCTTGGATGCCCTTCAGCTGCTTGCAGGGACCCTCATATGCTGCTCAAGTTCTGCAGAGAAAGAAGGGGACTTCTTCCTCTCTCCTCTCTTCTCAGGGTGTCCTCCAGTCCCCTTTCTGCTCCAGTGCGTGGGAAATGGGATTCCCAGCAGTCCTTTCATTGACATCGAAATGAACAGGGGTGGGGAAACAGCTCAGCTCTTATTAACCACTCTGGACAGGAGATTGCCAGATCTCTCTCTTATCAGGCTTCTCCCTACTGATATCAAAGACAAAACTCTCAGTCAGAAGTTGCTCAATGCTAGCAAAAAAATTGTCTGTAGACACTCTGGTAGTGCCCAGACTCAACTGTTTCGTCCTGATGTCCTCAGGTTGGTCTGGCCTCATCCAAACTAGATGCCCAGATCCAAACCTTCCCTGGGGATGTCCTTGGTTACCTCTTCCCCAAAGCTGGGGGCGGATTTGTTGGCCTTGGCACCATGATGCTGCAGACTGTAATAATTTCACAGTGCAGATGGTTGTTGTTGAGGGCCAAAAATCTCCCCTGTCCTGGTTTCTAGTGTAGGTCTCTCCATGTCCCTTCTCATGTCCAAAGACGACCCTGAAGATGTGCCAGTCTTCAGGCAGTGTGGAGATTTTAGCCTGAGCCCTGAAGATTTTCACAGAAGGGCTGCAGGAGCACTCAAACTGCCTCTAAAAGAGGAGGGTCCAGCCTGCACTGGAATTCACTAATTTATTGCAAAAGGATGGAAATCCATCCCTGGGAGAAAATGCCCATTTACCTCATTCCTTCCATACCCTCTACACAACCTCTACCTCCTCCCTGGCCAGCTGGGTGCTGATGGGTTGTTGGACCCAACTCTTCCACCCTCTTCCTTCTTTCAACATCTGTGACTCCCTGAAGGACAGAATGGGCAGGAGCCAACCCCAGACTTTCAGCCACAGAGGCTGATGTGGATGATCTTAGTTCCTACCCTGAAGAGGCTCTTCTGAGCATGTCCTGACTAGGGGCTGGATCTCTTCCAGGTGGGCACCAGAGGTGATGTGCTGTATTCAGCCAAGTGAGTCGCGACTAAGATGACTCCGGATTGATGCTGAGCCTGAGTCCACGGGCTCAAACTTGCACTATCCAGCCCTGGGCTCCTCTCCCCAGCTTGGTTGCCTTTGTCTTGGCACCCTCCCACCCCAGCCTCAGCAGGGAAGGAGAGCCCCCAGCCTGCCCAGCCTGCCCACAGCCCTCCTGCCCTGGGTCCAAACCCTTCTCCCCCATCATCACCCACCTCCATCCCTTTGCCCTTGTTTCCCCATTCCCAGCATTTACCCTCCCGCACGTAGCCCTGGGGGAGCCGGAGAATTATACACAGAGGGAGAAGTTATTTTTCCTTGACATAAACATCCAAAGCCTTTCTTCGGCCCCTTTGCTTGAAACGTGGAGGTAGGACCTGGACTCATAACATCCGGCAGGAGGGGTTGGCCTTATCTGCCAGGAAACACTCAGCTCCGGATACATCCTCCCCTGCTCCCAGCACCCCAAGCAGCTCCCATTGGCAGTGCCGGGCAGGAAACCACTCAGCAGCTTGTCTCATTCCCTCCTCTGGAGGCAGGGAGGGAGGGCCTGATCCTGCCCTCCCTGCGTGGCTCCCCGTGGGGTGCAGCGAGGTTTAGAGTTGGGGTGGGTTGGGGGCAAAAAGAGATGGAGGAGAAAGGTGGTTACTCGTGGTCGATGCGGGCAAGAGGGGATTTTTGAGAGCTGGTGGTGTTGAGGGTCTCCTCTAGGCTCTGCCACTGATTTGCAGGGTGACCTCGGTCAAGTCTCCTCACTCCCTTTTCTACCCCTAGTTCCCTCCCCTGCTTCTGCTTTGAGAGTGACAGAGGGGAAGAAGAAATCATCTCCCAGCTAATTCAGTAGCAGCATCCAGAGCCCTGGCATGGGGTAGATCCCCCTTGTGCTAACACAGTGTGAGCACTTCGTCCTCTTCAAACTCTTGGTAAGAGACAGTTCATGTCCCAACACTGGACAGAAAAGAGATGAGAGGGAAGGAAGTATTGTCTCTATCTTACAAATGGGGAAACTGAGTCACAGAACTGCCACACGGCTGCTTGTCATCAGGGTGTACCTCTGCCCAGTAGCACTGGGACAAGCACACGTGGCCGGTGGAGTGAGGACAGAGAGGAGTCATCACCTGCTCAAGGGATGCAAAGGAAATCACCCGGCCTGGGAGGAGGACCAGGGCATGACACACACTGCAACTCCTGGCCAGCCTGAATCCCACCGCTATCCAGGAAGGTGACCTCATTCCTGCTCCCAGTGCCCAGTACCATGACCTGCACAGCCACGGGGGCCAAGGGCTGGCCAGGGCCACCGGACAGCGGGGACAGAGGACTCACACCCTGACCACCTCCTGGCAAGGAGACACCCTTGCTCTGGCCCAACCTGACACCCTTGAGCAGGAATCCAAATGTGGTGTGAGGTCATTTTATCCCTTCCTGCAGCCTTGATTTGATTTTCCTGCTGGTTCCCAGCCCACCCCAGCCTGGAGAAAGCTGCCCACAAACCACAAGGCTCCTCAACATGCACAGAGACAGCCTTGGGCTTGTGCATCTGGGGTGGGAAGGGAGGACAAACATGCCCAGGATTGATGCAGAGCGAGTCTTGCTTATGGTGGAGACCACCCCAATATCCACAAAGCACCGTGACCATCAGTCCTCTGTGAGAATGTCCAACTTTCAAGTAAAATGGGCTCCTTCCCACCTCTGTCAGCCACTTATTTTCTACCTAGTCTCTGCAGCAATGCCCTGCATCCCAAAACCATGCTGGGAGGGAGGACAGATGGACATAAACTGTAGCACTCCATTTTCTGTCCTGTTGGAGAAGGGGCAGATGGCTCTGCTCCCGAATTTCATCTCAGCCGCCGGTGTCCTGGGAGGTGGAAACTGGCTGCTCCTGGCACTGGGCGTGTGCCCGGATCCGTCCGGCGAGCCTTGGCTCCCAGGGAGCCACACCTCACCTTGGCTTCGGCTCCCAACACCCTCAGGGGGGCCCGGCTCCCGGTTGGGGCCTGTAGCTGTTCCTGACGTGCAGAGAGCACAGGGACGCGCTCCTACATCTCCTCAGGTGGCTCTGGGTTGAGCAAGTGGGGACACGCTTGACTTGCAGGAGTCTCCGTGCATCCCAGCACAGCAGGCTCCTCGGAGAAACCCCTTTTCCCAGGGAAACCAGCCTCTGGCCACCGCTGCACATGTTGCCAGGGGCTCTCGGCATGGGCCTTGCCTCCCCCACCCCCAAATGTGACTGTGTCTGTGAGAAGGGGGAGAAGAGGCTCGTGGGGTGTTTCAGTTGATCCTGTCACTGTCTGGGACATGGGAAGAAGGAGCAGGACAAGCAGGAGCAGTCCGTGTCCCAAAGAGAGTGTCCGATCAAGGGGATAAGTGCAACAGCCCAAATCAGGAGTGTCGATGGCAATAGCAAGAGCTGACCTTGTTGGAGGGCTGGGAGATGTGTTCTCTCCTCTCCAAAGGAGCTGGAAAACTCGTTACACCATTCTAAGCTTCCCCTGCAGCAGACCTGGCACAAAGGCACATTTGTAGAGTGCCTTGGGGTGCCCCTCTGATGTCCTGGGGTGGGTGACCCTTGGACAAGAACCTGCTTAGAAGGGTCCAGCTTCCTGGCTTTGCTGATTCACAGGCAGATCCAGGTTTAGACATGTGCACCCAGGTCCCCCCTGCTATGAATAATTTTTGAAGTGTTGTTGGGGGGCTGTGAGCATTTCACGGGCCTGGGGCACCACAGGGATCATGGGCAGAGCTGGAAGTAAGAGAAACAGGACTTCTCTAGCCCTGCTCCTGGTGTGGTCCCACATGAGTCAGCGCTGCTGGGCAGAGAGGCCAAACAGGCTCACAGCACCTCCCTCTCTCCAGCCCCATTGGGCTGACTCATAAATCCTCTTGGAAGAGCGATGCTGCCTCAGCTGGGCTGCTGCACTGGCTGTCTTGGCACCACACCAATATCATGGCCTTGTGCTGTGGCAGTGGAAGGGCCACCGCAGTCCATGGTGCCAGCTGGACACCCACAGGTATCCATTTTGTTCCCCCTGAAAGTGAAACCAGCTGTACGTGGCCAAGGGTGGGTTTGGATGCCTGAGTGATGGGCAAAAGAAGAGGTGGGGGGTGTGATGGGAGCACTGCCTCCAGGGCAGCCAGAAGTTGGGGATGAAGGACCATAAACACAGGACAGGAGCATATTGGTGACTCCCCAAATATTCACGCGGTCTCCTGTCTTCTGGGACCATGGGCTACCCAAGTCAGAGGTAAGTCATTTATGGGAGGCAATCCAACCCAGTTGGATTGGATTGCGTTGGGTTGGGTTGAGTGACCTCTGGAGACCACTTCCAGCTAAGATACATAGGTGGGCATCACAGAGTGCATTAGGAAAAACGACTCCTTTTTGGGACCAAGTAGGAGGACACAGCCTGGGAGGACACTGCTTTTGGAGGTGTGAATGGCTTAACCTCAAGGACACAGCTTCATTTACTATCTGGCAAGATAAGGCTGTGATGTTGGCCCATGGACCATAAGAAGGTCTAAGCGTTTCTCTCTGCTAGCGATGCCTGAAGACCACCACTCAACATCCACCTACAAGAGCGCCCTTGATGCAAATTTTACCCACACTCCATTTCACAAGCCTCATTGCCTTGATCTGCATTTGCATTCTTCACGTGGTTCTCATACTGTGGAGTATCTTAAATGGTGCATGAGCACGAACTGTGAAAGACAACATGAAATGTGAGCAAAAAAAAAAAGGCTCAGAGAATCACAGAATCATGGCATGGTGGGGGCTGGAAGGGACGACTAGAAATCGTCTAGTCCAACCTAAAGCAGGGTCACCCAGAGAAGGCTGCTCAGGATCGCATTGTCAAGGCGGGCTTAGGATCTCTGCAGAGAAGGAGACTCCACAACGTCTCTGGGCAGCCTGGGGCAGGCTGTGCCATCCTCACAGCAAACAAGTTTTTCCCCGTGTTGAAGTAGAACCTCCTGTTGCTGGTCACCACTGACAAGTTTGGCCCAATCCTCCTGACCCCTATAAGCCCTTTAGATCTTGAACATTGATCAGATCCCCTCTGAGGCTGCTCTTCTCCAGCTGAACAGCCCCAGGGCTCTCAGCCTTTCCTCAGCACAGAGATGCTCCAGGACCCTCAGCATCTTCGTAGCTTCAGCTGGATTCTCTCCAGTAGTTCCTTGTCTCTCTTAAACTGGGGAGCCCAGAACTGGACCCAATACCCCAGAGGTGGCCTCACTAGGGCAGAGTAGAGGGGGAGGAGAACCTCCCTTGACCTGCTGGCCACACTCTTCTTAATGCAGCCCAGAAGACCATTGGCCTTCTTGGCTACTAGAGCACACTGCTGGCTCATGGTGAACTTGTTAACAGGCACTTGCTCCGTGAACAGGCACCATCATTCTGTGCTCAACAACACAGCAAAGGCCAAGCTCTGCCTTAACTTCACTGCAACATCTACACAGGACCTGGAGTTCAAAGGCCACCTTCACAAGACGGCAAAAGCAGGATCAAGCAGCATCAAGGCCACCAGAGTGACCTGCTGAATCCCGAGACACATGATGAAAAGTGAAGGTCAGCGCACATCACGCCTCGAGTCGCTTTGTTAGAAAGCAATCCACAACTTCTAAAGATAACCACAGATCTTTTTTATTTAAAAAAATGGAAGTAGAAAAGTTTGGCTGAAAATACCGACCAAAAAAAAAAAAAAATTTAAAAATCGCACTCGCACAGGAAATGTTTCTGTTCTGAAAACTTTGTCAATAGCTACAGCAATTTAAATCATAAAACAATCATCGTATAAAAACATATTTATTTAAATTAAATATTTTATGCAAACTCGTATCTACACTCATTCAAAATGCATAGAGTCATGCACAAAAAAAAAAAGATGGAATGTATTAGCTTAAAAAACCTGTGAAGTTGTGGGTTGTTTTTTCTTTTTCTTTTTTTTTTTTTGAAGTATTATTTGCAATTATTATTAATACATGTTCGGGACTGAAACCAGAAAATCATAGCCACGCTACTAACTAATCATTACCAAGTGCCATACAGTAAACACTAAGATTAATCATGTCATATAACTGATTTAAAATAAAGCTTTGCCTTTATGAAAAGGAAGAGAAGTCGAGCAATACAAAATCTGAGAGGAGGAATAATGGGAGGAATAAATCAATGTACAGCTTTATTACAAGCAATAATACACCGGAGTTAGAAGAGTCATTGGGCACTGCAGCTCCAAACGCAAAGCACTCGCCTTCAAAGGGTATGTGACAAAGAAACGTCTCTGCTACATCATCCCCTCTTGGCCAAAATGCTCATCTTGAGACCCATTACCCAGACCAGTGGGGAGGGCAGCTTCCACTGCCCTCCTTCCTCACCTTTGGAAGAGACTTTGCTGGGAGGCCAAGGGGAAGCCAATTGGGGGGAAGGGGGGGGTGTGATGCCGGCCAGATCTTGCCTTTCCAAGCCCTGATCTTACCCTCCTCCAGAACGCACCCCCCTGCAGCTCCCCACACATCCCCTGGCAGCACCCCTGGGGCCAGCCCAGTAGCATCCCTGGTGTATGGTCCCCTCTGGGGATAAGCCCTCAACTCCTGCTCTGGGGGCAGGGAGACAAGGCAGGTTTAACCACCGCTGCTGCAGTCAGGTACGCCCAGGTGGCTGCAGCAACATCGACCCCAGGAGCCAAGAGCAGCTCGCAGACCACACTTGCCTTTACAAAAAAATCTTCCCTTTTCCTCCCATCCCTGCGCTTCTCCCTTTCCAGGAGGTTTTGGCCCTGCTGGGATTTGAGACCTGTTATTTGCAGGATGCTGCCACCCTCACGACTCCAAAGCAGAGTTGGGGGTGCCCTGAAATAGGGAGCAGCCTTCCTGAGCTCCCAGGAGCATCTCTGCTTTGGAAGAAGGACTTGGCCAAAGGGCTTTGGCATTGTGAAATCTCCCCCTCGTCCCACTCGGAGCACGGCACCCGACACTTTGCACCGGTGGTGAGCCGATGACCGAAATCCTTTACCTACGCCACCAAGGAGACTCCATGGCCCTCGTGGTTCAGACTCGGTCACCCTGAGGGGCAGCGAGCGATGTCCCCTGGGAGCAACGCCTCGTAACACTGTGTCGGGTCCTTCCTCGGCCGGTCCAGGCTGCCCTGGACAGGGTTCTAGGAGACACTGTAGTTATTGTAGTAGGTGGCCGTGGCATCAGCGAGGACGGAGATGAGGCTGGTCTCGGAGGCATGGGAGCTGCCAGATGCCGGGACATGTCCATTGACCAAGACACCACCGTGGTGGTCACCATGTGCAGGGTTGTTGAGATACTGGTCGAACTCATTGCGGTCCATCTCCCCCAGGAGCTCGGCTTGGCTCAGCTGGTCCAAGGTGTCAAAGCTGTGGTGGTCGGGTGGTGGGGAGAGTTGGCCCAGGTGGGCATGGAGGTTAGATGGGTGCAGGGAGGGGAAGGCAGGCGTGTAGTAGCTGGGAGGAGGAGGAGGAGGAAGGGGAGGGCAGCTGGAGGCTGGGGGGATCATGCAGGTGGCCGGTTGCGGCATGGGGCTGAGAGGGTGGTGGTTACACGGGAGGGAGCTGCCCGCATACTCCGGGGAGTAGGTGGCTCCGGTGAGGTGGGAGCGGTGATGCTCGTCGGGGCAGGGTGAGGAGAAGAAGCTCTGCTCAGGGTCTATGGCATCCAGTGGAGACATCTCCGGCGGGGTGGGCAGCCCGTAGGGGTAGGTGTCCACGCTGGTGCTGCTGCCTGGGGCCTCCCGGTATCCCCGGACAGCTGACAGCCCTGGGCGAGGTGCGTACTCACCCGGCCCCTCTTTCTCCCCACCTCCCCGGCTGCAGGTCCGCTTCTCCGGCACCGTGTTTTGGTCCCGCGTCAGGCTGCCCAGCAAAAACCCGGGGTCCACCCGCTTGCAGATCCGCTTGACCTGCTTCTTCCGCCGGGGCCGGTATTTGTAGTTGGGGTAATCTTGCATGTGCTTCACCCGCAGCCGCTCGGCCTCCTCCACGTAGGGACGCTTCTGCGAGAGGCTCAGAGCCTTCCAGGACTTGCCTGAAATGGAGAAGGAAACTCTCCTTAGCACCCGCGGCAGCCGTATGGGGGAGGGAGGGAGGTAAAGGTGCTGCCTCCCAAAACTTGCAGGCATGCAACTCAAGAGCAAGGTAGGGGCTCCCAAGATCGGAGCTGCTGCGTGAAGGATGCAGCCCACAAACCCTACAGCAGGACAAGACAGTAGCAGGAGGGTGAAGAAGGAGGAGACTGAAGCCACTGCAGGTCCTCCAATTCCCCACATCCCAAACAGGGTGAGTTCAGGGTTAGCTGAGCCCCACTGCAAATAAATCACAGAACCATAGAATTGCTATGGTTGGAAGCGACTTTTAAGATCATGAAGTCCAAGTGTTAACCCAGCACTGCCAGGGCACCTCAAAACCGTATCCCTCAGCACCACAGCTCCACGGCTTTGAAAGTCCTCCAGGGATCATGAGGACTCCACCACTGCCCTGGGCAGCCTGGGACAGGCCTGGACAACCCTTTCAGGGAAGAAATTTGTCCTCTTTAATTATCAGGGCAAATAAACTCCCCCAGCTCCATGGCCTGATCTTGCAATGCCTCTCTGGAATGGAGAGCTCGGCTGCTGAGCGTGGACGGTCAAGGCCATGCCTGGCTGAACAGGGAGTCAGGACGTGGTGTCCCTGGATGTGTCCCAGCCTGTGCCCTGTTGGGACTTGCACCGGGGTGTACGGAGACTCGGGCACCATGACCTTGCTGCTCCGCATTTGAGATACACAAAATGTCCCCAAGACACAAGACAGAGAAGCAGTACCGGGGCTGGGGGGTTGTATCTCTTCCCCAGGCTGTTCCTCAGGGCAGGGGGAGAAATGAGGATACAGATCAAAGCATTTGATGTCTTCCCGTTGCCAAAGGGACAGCAGAAATAACACTAATAGGCAGAGATGCTGCAAAGCAGCAAGACAAAACCCAAACCACCAAAGAAAACATCACAAAACTGTCCAGGGAAAAACAAACTTTGGGGAAGAGGCTGGGCAGCAAGGCTGTGTTGCAATCGGGGCAGCTCTTTCTCAGGCTGTCTGGGCTGTTTTTTCCTGTTTGTCCTCTTGGTTTCACTTGAATAATGAGGATTGGGAGAAAGGGAAATAGTGGATGGGGAGTGGGAGACAAATAGGTATTCAAATATTGGTTGTGATCCCTGAAAAGAAACATCAGAGATGCACACACAGCCTCCAGCCATGCAATGCTGGGGTGGGCTAATGAGTTTGAGGAAAAAGTGGGACAGCAAAGACAGGCCAGGAAAATGCGGGGGTCCCTCCTTGCACAACATGTAGGGATCCCAGGTACCGGCAGCACGAGGATTTTGCAGCCCAGCATGGTTTGCACCCACGGAGTGGCCGGGTGTGCACATGGGTGTCTGTTCCCTGCGGTGCGGGACACCGTCAGGCTTCGCACCCCACAGGACAGCCCCGTGGATGCTGCCCCGGGGTGCTGGACACGGGCAGACTTTGCACCCCACAGCATGGCCATGTGGGTGTAGAGGTGCCCACCCGCTGCGTGCTGGACCTGCCCGTATCCCATGGGGTGGCCGGGAGGATGCCCACACCCCAGGGTGCTGGTGCCAGACCCGGGCAGGGCTCGCAGCCCGTGGAGTTGCAGGGAGGTTCCCCATCTGTGCAAGTTCTGCACAGGTTCTGCACCCCATGGGGTGGCCGGTGGGTGCACGGGTGCCCACTTAGCGGCAGTGAATCCAGAGGGGGTTTGCACCCCAGGGACAGGCAGGTGGGTGCACGGGTGCCCACTTTGAGGTAGTGAATCCAGATGGGGTTTGCACCCCGGGGATGGCCGATGGGTGCATGGGTACCCACCCCAGGGGTACGGGCTCCAGACAGGGTTTGCATCCCGGGGGATGTCCGAGTGGGTGCAGACACCGCAGGGTGCCAGCCCCGGAGCGAGGTTCGCACCCCAGGAGATAGCTGGAGATGGCTGGAGATGGCTGTGCGGGCACCAAGCCCTCGGGACCATCCCCCTCCCTACCCCTACCCCCAAACCCCGCAGCCCCTCCGCTCCTCACCGAGCATCTTGCTGAGCTCCGCGTTGTGCAGGTCGGGGTTCTGCACGGCCAGCCGCTTCCTCTCGTCCTTCGCCCACACCATGAAGGCGNTATTATTAATATTGTCATTGTTATTGTTATTATTATTGCTACTGTTATTATTAATGTTATTATTATTGTTATTATTATTTTGCCCACTGAAAGGCTGAAGGAGAGCTGGAAATAGCCCTGCCACCTGTGTGCAGCCCCCGCTGCCCCCTCCCACCCTAAAAACTTAAAAGGCAGAGAGTGGGGATGAGGGCACTGAAATCTTTTTTGGGAGAGAGACCTGGAAAGAAAAGGAAAATGGCCCCAAAAGGAAAGTGCAAAAGGGTGTCTCCCCCACCTCCCAAGGCTTTGCCAAGCTGCCGCGTATCTGTTAGAGAGGGGAAATCAAGGCACGGGGGCTGCAGGGAGGTGCTCCGTTCTACTGACACCCCCCCTGCTTTAAGCACTCTTCCAGGCTGTGCTTTGCCACCCCGTGTGGCCTTTCTCCCAGTTACCCCAAATTCCCAGGTCCCCTCGTATGGGAGGGAAACTGGGACACAGGGAACCTGCCAGCGGGTGCTCGTCCAGCCTGCTTGGGCTCCTGAGTGAGCTTCGCAGGGGCCACGCAGGGCTGGGGCTGGGCACAGCCTCAGTCCCCATTGCCCATCTACGGGACACTGGGAGACAAAGGGCCGGCCTGATGCTTTGCAGTCTTTTTCTTGCTGCTGAGTTTTTTGGGCGCTGCCCCATCTTGCAAAGCCGCTCTAGGACGGCCGGGATGGAAGCACCATTGTCACACAACGACATTTCCCGCTAACCCCAGTTTGGTGCTCAAGAAGGCAGGAAAGCCGCCGCAGAGGAGGATTCCTTGTGCTAGGATGAACGGTCTCCAGAAAGGCAACAGGACCAAAAATCCCCAGTGGGACGCCCTTGCCCAGCTCATCCCTGCAACCTGCCCTGAGGAATATATATTTAGTTGCTCGATTCCTTTATGATTCTGACCCCCTGACATGGGCTGCAGGGCTGCAGTGGCTCCGCTTTGACTGATTGTGGATTTCCTCTCCGCGCTGCCAGAAAATCGGCAGGCTGGGATGGGAGACGGGAAGGCATTTCCTTGGGCTGAGCACCGCTGCCCCATCTAAACCCCCAGAGAGAGGGGGGAAAAACCCAGCGCGGATCCCAAACCGGGGTGTTTGCGCAGGTTGGCAGCGCTTGCCCACGTGCCTGGGTGTTCCTGTTGACTCTTGTCAGATGACAAGTGATGGAGAGAGCGGTATGTAAATCTAAGCTATGCGGGTTCAGGATCCGCCTTGGGTTTCCTGGTCTCTTTGCACGGGAGCAGGATCCCTGCTGTTCTGGTTTCTCATGGGTTACGGCGACCTGAGGGTCTGGAGAGCTGGAAGCTGCCAACTTCGCTTGCAGCAGGAGCAGCAACTGCCCTTTCTGAGCTTTTCCCCAGGACCAAATTAAAACCCTGCGGAAGCAGCAACATTTTCCAAAGGAACTGATTAAATCTATTAAGCTATTTACAAGTGGGCTTGATCAGAGCTGTGTTATCTGGGAATACAACAGGAAGGCAACTTCTCTTAAATCTAAAAGGCGCAGGAGATTTCCTGGTCTCAGGACAGATTTATAAACCCTTTACAGACACACACACACA
>WEIS01027316.1:0-15563 GCA_013389965.1 Todus mexicanus
TCTCAATTACCTTTCATCTCCCACCAGCACACTGGATGGAAATGACGATAGCTAATGAGAAGGCCAGGGACTATTATATTTGCAAAAATGCAGAGAACTGTGGATTGTGCTGGTTTTAGTGCAGTTAAGTTATCTGAATTATTTGAACTGACGCTTTTCTTTTTTTTGCTTCAGTCATATTCCAGCAAAGTTCAGTTTTTATTTTAATCATCAAATAGATCAAGAGCAGGAGGAAGGTCATGCAGACAAATAGCTCTCTAAGAAAGCCTGAGCAGGAAGCAACAATGAGAGAGATCTCACTAAGGCTTTGTTCTTCCTGCCATCCACTCTCTCTCCTTTATTGCTGCCTGATAAGAGCCTTTTTTTCATGCTGAATGTCAGAGAGATAAGGTGCATCTGTGCTGATAATGTTAACTACCCCCAGCCAGGTCAAAATCAAGTAATTCACGCATGCCTGTAGAGAAGTGGTGGACTAAGAAGGTTCGGCTAACCCAAAGTGCTTGAATGTGGATGACTCTGTTAGCACCATTGCAGAGGAAAAAAAAAAAAAAGAACTTTGCCTCGTTTCTACTTGTACTATTTCCAGAAAAAAAAATAATCTTTGATCTTTTTCTGCATAGCCAGTCAGCCTGGGATTTGACTCTTCCAAGGAAGAAGAAATGTCTTGAAATTTATTATGGGAGCTAGATTCAAAGGAGAATCAGGTAGTGCTTTGTAGCCCTCTTTATTTATTCCTTGTTTCTTTTTTTGAAGGAAATTAGTCCTAAGAAGAAAAATCCCAGTTCGGCTCCACATGTGAATTTCAGCTCCCAGGATCCAATCTGCGTCACTATAAGGATGCGATTTCAGCTGGGAAGTGTGATGTCAGCTGAAACAAAGGTATTTAAACATTTAAAGGTTTATTTAACATGTTATTTAGGGCCATTTGTAACTTTTTGATCTGAGCTCTGATTCTGAGTAATCACATTATTCAGCACATTCGATGAGCTTTGCCACTGACTCCTATGCTACAGAAATATTTGCCAGAATATCTGATGGCAGCAAGCTGACCAGAAGGGCAGTCACACAGTGGATTTGTTACTGGCCTGAGCCTGGGAGCTGTTTTCATGCATTGGTGCAATTCCCCTGAATCAAAGCTCTGAGCCTCACCGTATCTCTTTAGGCTTTACGACCTTTTTATGCACATATATGTGCAGCCTTTATATCCCTTCCTCAGGTAACCAAAAGAATAACATGATCATTCCCAAACTTCCATAGTTAAGTAATGAAACCATGTACACATATTCAGGCACCAAATGCTTTAGTATTTTGCTCTTTTATGACTGGTCATAAACTGCCTTTCCTCAGCAAAGGAGCAGACCTGGACTATGTCTTTATGACCCTGTAAAGGTCACAGCACCAGTGGGAGAAGCACCAGAAGGGAGGTTGTGCACGAGCTTTGCTACCAAAAACTGCTCAAAAATAAAAAAAATCCTAGTTAAATATCCCCATCATTTAAACATATCCTTGAGCCAAAAGAAATGGAACCATTATAAATGTATGAGATCGCTCGAGCCTCTAAGTGAATCCTGAGCTGTGCAGGTAGATGAAGCCTTTGTTTTTTCCCCAGCTTCTGAGAGCTGGGTGTGCAGAGAACAGAAATGCAGACAGGGAGCCACAGCACCCAGGTTGTTAGACCTCTTCCCATTGAATTGGATGGAGTCGTACAGATCTTGTTTCACCTATATAATCAGCATCAACTTATTTGCTAAGACTGCAGCGTGTTGGAAAGGAAATCTGTGAAGCACTGGCACCTAAAAAGTCGTGTTTCAGAGGATTCTTAATATAGCTGTTCCTATTGCTCAGTATCAGGTGAAAGCTCTTCCCAGATAAATCCCTTTCAATTTTTCACTGGTTTTTGCTCAGTAATATTTTCCCTTTATCTTTCACTTTTCCTCTTTTCTTCTGCCTTTTTAACAAGAGTCCCTTCGATGCAGAAACACAGGATAATGCTAATTGAGCTTGTCAGGCCTAAATAAAAGATGGGATAATGCAGGGGGCTGCAACCTATGTGGTTCCATCTGGATCCTTCAACTTCTATCATGTAGCGAGAGCAAACCTTGCTGCGCTGCTTCGCACGTAACAAGCAGAGAGTTATTGACCTGTCATGCGGGGGGACTGGTGTATTAACTGCACCAAAGAAAACAGAACCCACCCCTAAAAATGCCAACAAATTCCCTGTAATATTGTAAATCAGCCAGGGGTCATCTACAGATTGCAAACTCATTTTGCTTTTTAATTAAATGTAGCATTTCTGCTCCTCTGAATAAGCCCCGGAGTGGTCTGGCCAAGGGAGTACCGAGGGTCAGATAAATATCTGGGCTTTCGAAGGTTAGAACAACAGAAAGGATTAACCTTCTGATCCTGCTGACAGTCCTCAGATGAGCAGGGGTTTGCAGGATTGGGCCCCAGGACGGAGAATTAGCTTTGTCTAGTCCAACAACACAAGAAAGATGCAGCATGGGAAGTCAGAGCACAGCGAGTGCTTCCATTTAGAGGCTCTGCAAACACCAGATGAATATTAACAACTTGATTCAAGTCCATGGGTTATATGTAATTAGGCCAAAGCCAGCAAAAAGACAAACAGTTCTACACCTTCAAATGAATACTTCAGCTTGCTAACAAAAAGCAATTAAGCTGCCTGCCAGTCTAGAGTGAGGCTCCAGGGCTGATTTCACACACAGGCCTCTCGCTGTATGGTAGCATCACAGCACCCCACTGCTGCAACCTATTTTCCTTCATTTTCAAACAAAAATCTCCTGGGAGTGTCCCCCATCCAGTCGCAAGCTCCAGAGAGAGCACCCACCCTCGGGAATCAATCCCACTCCTCTAAAGATGTGCCACAGCTACCCAGGAGGGAGCTGGAGAGCAGGGGTCCAGCGTTTCTTCACACACATCACACTCCATGGGGAAATGGAACAGAAATCTGCCTCTCCCAATGTCACAAAAGGCACCGAGGAAGTTCAGGAGAATTTGCAATTTCAATTAATTATAACAGATGAGATTTGGGAGAGCTGTAGTTGAGATCTGGGCAATTCCAGTTGCACTGCAGAATGAAGAAAAGACTTGAGGGTATTACCCGCACCCAGAACACGGGGTCTGCACATGGGCTGTGACCATTAGGATTTGTATGTTGGTCAGCTGGAGCCCCTGAGGGTCATAAACCTGGGAGACAAACCAAAGAAAAGCCATCGAATCCCCTTTCTAGAGCCTAGTGGTTTTGCTACACCACAAAAAGCTCCAAGAGACATTAATCCCAGCTCGTATTGGCAACAAGAGGATAACAAAGAGCATAATTGCATTTCCTGCTGCATGACAGAGTTAAAAACCAAACACATCTCATTTTCTCTTAAGAAATTCAAATTAATGGTTTTGAAATGAGACTTGAGGGATGAACACTTCCTGACGCTTTACAACAGCTTAGATTTGAGGCCAGGCTTTAGAGTTGCCCTTACCTTTGCAGGGTGACAATCTACTACCCCAAAACCTGCCAAGTGCAGGGGATGCCCAGCTCTGGAGCTTGAACTAAGTTTATCAATTAATAAAATTCTTCCGAAGCGAAGCCACCAAGCAGTAACTGCGAAGGTCACACAAGCAGAGGAGGTGCAACATTTGTTTGAGGGTCATAGATCACAGCGGGGATGAGAATTTCTGCTGCTGTTGTGAATTAAACAGGGAGCAATTAGTGCCGTGGTGCTGAGGGTGTTCAACTGGTGCAGAGAACTGGAGGAATTCTTGTTCTTTGTAGATCAAGAAAAGTTTGATACTGCTTCCTGGGGGGAATCCAGAGTCATCTTGGAAACAATGTAATAGGGAGCTGAAAAGTCTTTTTATGCCTCTGTGCTTTAATTGTTAAGCTCTCTGCTCTGCAAAGTTGGAGAAAGGTCCATGTACAACATCCCTACGCTGTCTCTGTTTAGCCTATATCTGGGGCTAAACTACAGCGGTTACTTTATCACCCAGTGACCCCTCCCCAGCCAAGAAGGGGGCTCAGGAAGAGCAGAGGAGACCCCAGGGTTGAAGTGAAAAGGGATTTAAGGAAACAGCAAAGCTGCTGTTAAAACTAATGCAAATATAAAGTACACAAAGTTATACTCAGCCCAGTGAGCATACGATAGTCACAATAAACCGGAAAGCACAGTCCTAGTTTGGTGTCCAATGCCTGGATTTCTTCAATCTCAACACTGACAACCATGTTTCTGTGTGGTCATACACATAAAAAGACTGAAACCCGCTGCTGTCTTGTGCAGGACCAGCTGTTTTGAGATGAATTAGCTTGAAATAACAGACATGCAAACCAACAGAAGGATACAAAATCAATAAACAGAACAATTTTGCAACTTGCTGCATACTGCCAGAGTGAAACCATTACTCCACCATCACATGTCCACCACGTATTACACACTCCAAGCTCTAACACCTTCACTTTCATGCATGGTACTAGAGGTAATTTTTCTCAGCCCCGCTTTGCTGTGATGCTATCCCTGAAGTACTAAGCGTCACCATACTTTCCTAAAACATCTGAAAGCTGCAAGTGCTTAACATCTCTCCTTAATATATCAGTGGGATGCCTGGTAGCTGCAGTGCTGTTGTGCACCACTTATCGCTCTAACTCACCTGGAATTTGGATTATAAGTTCACAGCCCTACGGTTTTCTGCATGCAGATGGGTCTAAGTTATCGTTCTTCTATTGATCTTGCTTCCCATTGCTCCTGCAGCTGCTGAGTCAGAACTGTTGGTACAGTTCCAGTGACTAATTCCTGACTGACTTCCCAGGATATCACCGATGTGTCCATAAGGAACATGCTTTCAGAAAAAAATCAGGTGCAGATTGTGAATTCCCTGCAGAACCTACCTGCACCCCAGTGCACCAGAAAGGCCAAAATGCACCTTCACCCCAGGAGCCTCAGTGACACCCTCTATCATCTCATTTGGAAGTGGCAGAAGGATGGTGTAACTTCAGATGCAGCCAAGTGGCGATCCTGTGAGAAATAACCTGTCACAGAACATCTCCTCATTACCCACTCTGTTACCTTCTGCCACTTACAAATGATGGAGCCACCTGGCTACTCTCAGATAAGTTCCATTGTCCTTCCTCTTGTCATAGTGACATATTCCTCTTCTATTCATCAGGTGATGGTATTTCTGTCACGCCTGGGAAGGTGTTGAGATGAGAGACCCGGCAGCGCGTAACATCCAGTTGCATTCCGTGCTGCTTCTGTAGAACATTCTGACCTTCACATGTTGGAACGGAGCAAAGCGTATGGAAATTGTAGTGTGCGTTTGGATTTTGTTTGCTTTGTCAGTGAAACTCAGTGTCTTCTGTAACCAGCTCTTGACAATGGTTTGGCAAAAGAGAAAAATGGGCTGTATGAAAAAAAATCAATATTGAAACTGCTTCAGGGCACCCCTAGAAAAATGTATTTATTGAAGTCTGAAATAGCTTAGTTAAAAAAAACCCACAACAACAGAATTACAGCAGAAAAATTCTTCCTTCTGTGAGTCAGGAATCATTCAATACTCTGTGGAGGTTTTACTCTTTGCTTGCCTTGCTCTGTCTTCCACAGATACTCTGTGGCTTCACGCTGTGTATCTCCAGCGCTTAATTAACCATCGGGCCCTGACCCCCATTCTGGGGAGACACAACAAAGAGCGAAGAAAGAGCAGCTTAGACTCGCCTTTTTCTAACCTCGCAGCAGAAGTTCCTGTATATGTGAGACAATGGAGAAAAGCTAACCTGAAAAATAACGGCTACTGATGCACTAACACATTGGCCCCTGGACGAAAGGAGGGGAGAAAGACTGTTTGCATTGCAGCCCTGCCACTGGCTCATTACCAACTGGAATTCATTAAGAAGGGAAAATTAACAAGGAGAGATGTGCCCTCATCTCTGGCTTATTTTTTTTTCTCTGCAGGGTCCTCTGCATGGCACAAGATTTACTACTGATGTAGCTGGGAAGAAGGCCTCCACCTGGCTCCAAGGGCTTCTCCTCCTCTCTCCCTCCCTGGAATGCTTTCATTCCATGTGTGTTCAATGGGATGTAAACAGCAGGAGGAAGAAACGCCCAGTCTAGCAACCAGTCTACTGTGATTCCGAAAGGGGTAGGTCTAATTACACGAGGTTCAAAAATGACCCACAGTTGTAGAGCTCAACATTTATTAACGAGTTGCTTTCTCCGGGGAAGAGATTAATTGATGTTTGCCCTTAGAAGACACATGAAGAAAATTTGTGCCTGAGAGAACGCTGTGAGCACGTAGAAATACGAGCATCCCAAAATGAGCTGCGCGCACTGCACGAGAAGAGGCTGGAAGCGACTGCCTCTTTCCTTCCCAAGATATGTCACTGCTCGCAGTAGCAATTGCAGTATGACAGCTGAAGTGACAGAGAAGCATCCTGTAGCTCTTGCTGTTCTCCCGAGTAGCTGCACTCTCCCTGGCGGTTATGGTGAGCTCAGTCCTTCACCCTCAGGTCTCTCACAAGGAACCTTCTGGTGGAACAATTCACTGTTCCCACCTGCACCATATACAAAACCATTGATACAACAGGCCCCTCTGGACCCTTCCCTTCAGTTAATTGTTATGATGAGTCTCTAAGTCATGGGGGATTGTTTGTTGTGTGTCACTGCATCACTCAAATCATTCAGGGAAAAGAGTGATGAGTGGTTTGTATCCCAGTGAATAGCAAATACTGCTATTCTTATGCCAGTCTTTGGTTTGAGCTTTGCGTCACTGACAAGCCTAGCTGATGACAATAAAGGAAGGGGGATGAGAGAAAATGGCCAAGGAGAGTATCTTTGTTTTCTGCCCCTCATTCCCGTCTCCCTGGAATGTGAGGAGTAGCACTGAACAAAGAGAAAGCACTTCAGGCATTGAAACAGGCTGATAAAGCAGCGATGCCTTTGTGATAAGCTGCTTTTCTGCTCATTTGGAAGGTCAGCCATCCAGTTTTTCTCATACTTTTTAACGTGATAAAGATCAGATGTCCAAAAGTATCACGGATTTGACTGGGTCTGTGCTCAGTTTGACCAGATAACTAAATTTAGGAGCCACTTGAACCACCAGATGGTCAACAGCAGTTGTGGAGCCCATTCAAGCAGACAACTCAATACTCTCCTCTGTGTGCTTCAGCCAGGAAAGGAGCTCACCCAAATATCTCCCCAGAGAGTTGTCCAGTAAGCTGAGAATGGAAATAGTAGGAGACCTGGTGCTGGTTCTTTTTTCCCCCGTTTTATCCTCTATCTTTGAGAGTAGATACAAGAGTCATCCAAAGCAGAGAAGGAAGTTTCTACTCTGCCTGCACTTCTGAGTGACCCGCTGAGGACACAGATGGCTTCCGTAACTCCTCTGTTTCTATTCACAGATGCTGTAACACTTCATCACCTTACTCTCTAAACTCATCATGTTAGGCACCAGAACTGGGAAGTAAGTGCCCACTGGTTTTACCTTAAGCGCCGTGCACGCAAGATTTAGCTCCCTTCTGTCTGGTTTCTGTGTCATTTACCTGAAGAGCCTTAAAATGCAGAGCCACGCTGCTTTAGTGTTCGATCTGCTGACAAATTTAATCATCGGCATCCAGATTGGCTTTTAGGTACACAGAATGAGATTACAGTAGAGAGATGAGTTTTGAACATTCAGATGAAGATAAAGTGAAGTTCGAAGCTGGCTCCACAGCCAACTGGCAGCCCCGAGCTGCCTCAGCCCAGATCCATCCCGCGCTGAGGTTACTCAGGAATCTGAGATTACAGGTCTACGGAGTCAGCTGCCAGGAGGCTGGCGGGTGTTACAGATGGAATGATCTCATTTCAGTGGGAAGACTGTGGAATAAGAAATTACAGGACTGGGCTCCTAACACACACGGTTTCAAATGAGAAAACAGTAATAGGAGAGAGGGGAAAAAAGAAATAGCACCCACCCCGCAGGTTAAAACCGAACATCAGGAAGCGGTGGGAAGGCTTCACTTCATACAACCTCTCTGCTACAAAGCAAATGAGCTGCTCATGACAATGTGATCAGTGAGGTTACTCTACAGGAGAAGAAGACAAGGGCAGATCACAGCTGATAAGCCTTTTCCAGCTAAGAAGCTTTACAAACACGGCAAAACCTCCTCCGCAAGCATGATTCAGGCTGGTGAGTAGAAATCCCAACTACCTGCTGTCAAAAACTGGGGGCAGCAGTCTCCAGCATCCCAGAAGATACACACTTGCTACAAGCCAAAGAGATGAGGCACACGAAGAAAAATAAAAGCAAAAAGAGATAGAGAATGAGGTAACTTACAGCAATGAGCTGGTAGGAGTTGTTCATCATGGCTATGAGCATGTTCAGCAGCACAACGAGGGAGATGACGTTGTAGGTCCCAAACATAGTGGCCCCAACAAATTCTGTGAACTCATGTCTGGCTTTCACGTTGGTGACGTAGAGATTGAGCAGACCGAACACTGACCAGAAGAGTGACTGGAGGGTCTCGAAAAGCCTGCAAATAAAAACAGATTTTCAGTTGGCTGGCTGACCCTGGTGAGTAGAAAACAATGCCTGCTTCAGGTGGGGAACACACAGATCAAGTTGAAGACATCCCCGCTCACTGCAAGGGGGTTGGACCAGATGACCTTGAAAGGTCCCTTCCAATGCAAACCATTCTATGATTCTACAACAGATACAAACTCTCCTGTTTAATCAGTGGCCGCATCATTAATACTTCTGCAGACTAAATGCTCAGGGAACTCATCCCCAAAACCAGCATGACAATAGCAGTTAAACAGCGCACAATGAGCCAGGGCGAGGTAGGAGATGTGAGAAATCCCATCCACTTGCAGCGTTTGCTCTAACGTAGGCTGAGAACTTGCAATTACTGCGGCTGCAAGTGAACCAGGCCAGGCTGCTACGACCCTGTCCGTTAGCAATGCACGTGGCCAAACTGCTGGTCGCTCTGCCTTGGTTGTGCAGCAGCTTCCACCCACCACAGCACGGTGCCCTCAATAGCACGCTGCAACAATTGATCAGTAATGACTCAGATGAAAGAGAGTCAT
This sequence comes from Todus mexicanus, assembly GCA_013389965.1. Lineage (NCBI taxonomy): Eukaryota > Metazoa > Chordata > Aves > Coraciiformes > Todidae > Todus > Todus mexicanus. Next base: position 9,063 of record WEIS01027316.1, read on the forward strand.
CCCATTAATTCAGCTCGAGAGGTTCTCTTCTTCTGAAGTCTTCCTTCCATAGATGAACTAGACCTGACCTCGCTGTGCTTTACAGCTGATGAGATCATCCCAGGTCTCTATTCGCTTCAGCCAGACACAAGTGACCTTTCGCAATCCCGTCAAAATACACAATCAGTAATCTAAATAATTGCTCTATTTGGGCATCTTTGTTTGGGTTTTCCAAAATAAGGCATTTATATCATTGGAAAATGACATTTATATGCCTGTTTAAGAGTTTCCATTTTCGCCGGAGGTCAGTAGGTATTTTCAAATGCTCCTACTAGAAAAAACAATACAAATAATTCAGATACTTCATATGATATATGAGGAATCTGCTCTCTTGGCTTCCCCGGGAAGCTGTTCCATATGTACCTTCATGCTTTATATGGGGATTTACTTTCTTTATATTTTGTGGCCATATTTTGCATTGTTCACTGGCCAAAACTGTAAAAGCTCTTTAAAGCAAAAATCCTTTCTCCCAAAAGCCAGGCTGTGTTTGTTAGGTGTATTAAATAAGTGAGGTGGTAAAATAAGGATTAGCCGAAGAATGCAAAGCATTTCTCTACTGAAAACGCTGGAGTGCCTGCTAGCTTTTAAATTATTTTAACTATTAGCAGTAAAAGTAGTGATTAAGCTGTAGGCTCAGGGGAGACAAGAGGTTCCTGTCAACTGAAATCAGTCTTGGAAGCGATCAGTGCATTGCTCTGGACTCTCTGGATTAACCAGGAGTATCATTTGGGCCCAGGCTAAGGCTGACATATTCACACGTGAACATGAAGTCCCTCTGGGAAGGGGCAGCAACTGGATCATATTTTGGATCTTAAGCAAACCAGAGAAATCTCAAAGCTTCTCCACTGTCCACAGTAGCTTAAAGAGAGCAAGTGTCCCCCTCTGCCACAGGAACCTTCCTGATCTCCCGCAGCCCCTGGAGAAAGGGCCCCAGCGATCAGCGTGATCCTGCAGGGAGAAGCGCACAGCAGGCATTAAGGTGTGGCTTCCTCCACCCCTTCCCCCTCTTCTTCTCTCACTTCTTCCTCCTTCAGTTGCTAGAATCACAGCGATAAACGTATTTTCCAATAGCCTGCCTGAGCGGCAGACACTTTGCTTTCCAAGAGATGGCGAGGCCAAAGCACAGCACTTTAAATTATTCATGATTTCACCTCGTTGCTGTCACAAAGGAATATTACTTCTCCATGATCTGTGTTTGTGATGCAGAAAATTTCCTCACCACGAAAATATGAAACCCATCCTTTGGGAGAGACAGGAAATAATGCACCAGTAAATAGGTGTCACATTTTAAACAAGCTGTACAAACACCAGCGGCGTCCTGCTTCTCCTTCTCTTACACAATTACATCTTATTGTGCGACTGCCTAGAGATGCTGGTGGGAAGCAAAAGCTTTGATTGAAAGCTTTTTTTTACATCTATTCTTTCATTAGGGATGAACTATGAGCAAACGTGAAGTAACACCAGCTCTGGCTGGAATTCAGTCCAGCCACGTTTGCTCTCTCCAGCCCAACAATCTAATTTCCCGTGTTGCAGGTTGCTCGCCGGTCACCCATGCTGTGCCATCTGCTCAAGGGCCAAATGTCAACTTGTACCGGGGGTGTTAATAACAACTATTTAAGCTTTTAAGAACACGTTAAATAAATTTCTTAAGCAAGTCTCAAACAAAAAGTAACTGCAGAGCATTCTGTCCCCTGCCAGGAGACCTCAATCCTAATGGATCCCCTCCCACTGCGACTTTGTTTTAAACAAACCTCTGCCATAGAGGCTGAGCCCCCTCAATTTCCTTTCTGTGCTACGTTCTCCTTGGCAGGGGGTTTAAACTGAATGTTAGGGTGGGAGAAACTGTGGTCTGTATTTAAGCTGATCCGCACACTTTCTGTTAAGTGCTGCTGTATCATTTCTAGTTCCCAAGGTATTAGACCTTGGTACAGACTTGAGCAGCGTTTTCTCTTTTCCTGCTGACCCAACGCTCTTTTTCTTTAGTCAGTTCCTGCTGTTGTTTTCTGCGCTAACCTGCTGACGGTGAAATCTGGTAAAACAACTGGTTTGCGATGGCCACAGGTCCAAACCAGAATGCAGAACTAGAATGCATCTGTTCACCGTAGCTCCAGGGAAAGGCCTGAACTTTGTGGGTTTGACCCTTCCGAAGCTAGAAGTTGCCCCTTGACAAACGTTGTGCTTGCCAAACATTCCTCCCTCTGGCTTGCAGCGTCAATATGGACGTAGATCAAGGAACAGCATTTGTTATTTAAGTCCTTTGCAAGGGCAGCACAACACATTGCTGGGGCGTGCAAAGCAATTAAAACAGAAAAAAAGACCAAAGTCTTTAATTCTGTTTTTCATTAGCACAGTGCAGTTCCACTCACTTCCTCCAGATATAGATGAGTTTAATGAGAAAATTAATCAAGCCTATGGTGTTCCTGCTCTGCGCTGGAAAACGGCAGCACGGCTGCTCTACCAGGTCACGATGCTCTTGTGAGGCTGGGCTCTAGCCCATGAAAATCCTCCATTTCTTTTAAGGAGGGAGCCCACAAGACAATGTTGGAGCCTTTCCTCTTCCAGCCTAGTCATGTGGCCTCAGCCACCATCTGCTTTTGCTAACATTGCAAATATGTCACAAATCCTTTCTTAACCTCAAGCCTTCAGCTGAGAAAGGGTGGAGAATTATTGGGCATTACGACAAGTTTTATCTAATTTAGCATAAAGTGGTGGACAACAGTTTTGTTTTGCTTGTTTGCAGGGCGTAGGCCTTTCTCTACACCGTGCTTTATTTATTTCTCTTCCCATTGTGTCCTAAGTACTGTGCAAGCAGCAAGAACAATTGGGTGGGGGCTGATTATTATAATTATTTCCACTATTAGTAATTAAAACAAATACATCAGGAAGACAATTCATGTTATTTTTCAGCATGTGCTATCTCTTTCAGCCCTGCCAGCTGTCATCACAGCGATTTCCATGCCAACATCTCGGTGAAGTACCAGCTTTTCCAGAAAAAAGGATTTTGCTGGGATTTCAGTCTTAGCCCACTGCAAGCAAATCAGAGCCGCCTGCAACATCATGTATGCATAAAATGGCCTAGGTGAGACTGTTGTTGTTGTTGCTCTATCACGTTATTTATTAATGCCTTTTTTTCATAGGTTTATCCCTTGTTTTCTACATTTTTGTCTCATTTTCCCCCCTTTTCTCTGGAATCGGAAAAACCAATTATTATGGTAAAAGGATACTTATATTCTCAAATATACTGAAATTGTACATTGCCATCATAACATTTAAGTTGCAGGACCAGTTCTCTGGTCCAGAACTAAAATGATTGTCTCCCATTTCCAGACCTCGGAGTCTTTCTGACAGCAAAGTTCAGCAGAATGTCTGCCCCAGTTAACTTGCACCTTTCCTGCGTCATCACCCAGCTCACCTGGTATTTGCAAATGAATAAATGAAAGCACTTCCAGTGCAGTGACAGAAAACAGGCAAAGGCAGGTTACACAGGGGACAGTGGCACTCAACCTTAAAACCAGAAGGGAAAGGACATCTTACGTGGAGAAGGCATTGTTCTGTTTCTCACATCGGATCCCCTTGCAGTTGTTGGGTTCCTCCGAGGCACTGGTCTCATAATAAAAATAAAGCTGGTTCAGTCCATTGGCAAAAGCCAGAAGCACCAGACAATAGATAAAAAGGAATTTAAGGATGTCTAGCAGCATGCGTCCCAGAGAAATCTGCAAGGGTCCTAGGTGTGAATTTGCTGTAAACAGGGAGATGAGACGCAAGGAACTTAAAATGTTGGATATTGCGAAGAGGGCTTCTGCAATGAGAGTCGGGTGCCACATTTCCCATTCCTCCCTTGGACGAGAGCCGTTATACTGAAAGAAAAAACAAGGGTGTAACAGTGAATTACGTTGTAATTACTCTGAGGTAATTCAAAAAGTCACACCTAACACATACTAATGCTTCACACATAAATACTAACCAGGTACTGGTAACACAAGAAGCACTTTTAAGTCTCAGCTAATGGCAGACTAACATTCGGGATTGAAGCTGACTGGACCAGGGCAGAGACTTAGGTTTAATGATGCCTTCTTATGAACTGTCCCTATTAGAGCATGACCCCCGGATACGGATAGTTGTGAGACCAGCTTTTTTTCAGAGGCTTCTGGTATGTTGGCTGTTCTTAGCCTCAATTTAGAAAACAAGCCTTTTGAATTCACTGTTTGTGGGTTCTTCAGGTCCATGAGTTCATACACAATCTCCATCTCTTATGACATTTAAAGGGGTTCAGACTGCCCTTTGGCAACTTCAGCTCGTTCACCTTTTTTTTTTCCTCCCAAATATGACCACTCATTCCAGGATGCAAGGTAGGGAGAAGGGAGGGAGGGAAGAAGGAAAGCAGTGAACTACTGAGTGTAAGAAGTAAATACTTTCCTTCCCTAGTAATCTCAAAAAAGTACCAACAGCCCAGACCCCAAACGCTTTCTTCATAGTCATTTTCTTATTAGTTAATTTGTCACGGCAATTTTAGGAGAGTTGTTAAAGCAGAGGCCCTAATTGCAGCTGAAACACTGGCTGCATTTGAGCGCATCGACTATAACCGTAACTTGGGTCATAATGTAACTGTAAAAGCAGAAGCGTTTTCTGAGCGAAGTGCAGCCAGACGCAAATAGGTAACACAAAAGAGCTGGTTGTATAAATGTAACTGCTCTGGCTTAACTAGCCTTGGCACAACAGAACGGAGTCAAACGCATTTTAGCATCAAGGAATGACTGCCCTTTTAACATTGTCTCTGCTCATTTAACATGCATAAAAAGGCAAAAATGTACTTAGAATAATATAGCTGATCGTGTAGCCAGCGTGCTTAGGAACTCTTAAGATAATTTGAGTACCTTTTTAAAGGAAATAGTATCACTATCACACTGACAGATGAGTTTGCAGGGATTTTCGCTTTAAATCTGGAGGTCAAATACACGAGCTCACATTTTTTTCCAGGCCACAGCTAAAAGCAAGTTGATATTCCAAACTATTCCTCTGTACGAAGGAGCTGAGACATGACACAAAGGCATTGTGGCGTGACCTCTGATTGCTTCTGACATTTCCAAACTGTTCTTTATTATGTGAACATCATGGCCTTAGTCCGTTCCGTTAACTTTCTTTGAAGATGGGTCTTAAAATGTTTACGAACAGGCAGACGTGAACTTCTTGCCAGTCTCCAGCAGCGGGGGCGGCTGGTTGTGATGGGAAAGGCTGCCCTGCCTAGGGAGCAGGTTTCCACAGTTGTTCGCAATTCTCTTCTGCAGGGACACAGAAGCCCAGGGCTTCCCTGCTCAGATTTAGCCTAGACTGCATGTAAAGGCATGGGAAAAGGTCTTCTTCATCTCACACCTATTTTTAAAGCAACTTGTTAGGGTCAGATTTCGGCCCTTTATAAACTGATGGTATGTCCTTGCATGGAAAACAGCATCTTCAGAGAGCCTAGCATCAAAGGTAACAGCGAAACGAGATCTCGGAGGTATCTGCTGAAGCTGGATGTCTGGGAAGGCCCAGAAGATGTTTAGGACAGGCATCAGAAGATGAAACAAGCAGAGATGTACACAGAATGCTACAGATAAGTTGCGCCAGGCAGCCACATTTACTTTTCCTCATTACATGATAATTCAATGCAGCAAATGAAAACTGATTACGAAAGTATTTTTACTCTATAATTGGCCTGAAGATTTCACTGGTACTGGACAATATTAGGGCCAGGTCTTGGAACCAGTCAAACCAAGAAAAAAAAAAAGTGTCTCCACATAAAAACAAGGATGGAAAACATTATTCTCAGTATGCAGTTTATTTTTCTGGTATTTGGCAGAACTCTAAATGTCCATGTAATCATTTAAAGTCCCAAAAAGTGTTAGAATATGGTACACTGGCACATATGCCAGCATTTTCCAGCTCAGGGCTGTTCTACAAATAACGAAAACCTTTACAAGAAACGTTGCAAGAGGTTTTGAAGCCATTATCAATATTCTAAACCCTCGTGTGTCAAAGCATCCTGCAAACTCTAAGTGATATAGGTCAGCAGGGAACTTCTGTGAGCATGCTGCTTCAGAACTACTCCTGCAGAAGGTTTTAGGCACCTCTCAGAGTTGTCTGACATTGGTCCTCGTCAGGAACAGACCTTAGATCAGCCGGAGTTAGTCCAAGTGGGTCTGATCCATACTCAGATACATTCCTGTAAGCATTGTTTTGTGCGCTGGCACATAGGTCTTTGTGGTTTGCCTGTACGTTTCTGTAGCTCTCACGGAGTATCTAAACAATGCTGTACCTTCTCTGTGCCCCTGGCTTGGCTCCGAGTTTAAATCTCAGTATGTGACTGTCTAAATCTGGGGATGCACATCTCTCCTAGTAATTTGTGTGTGAGAAAGAACGAGATTGTTAACATTTTAAGATTTGTTCATGTATTTTGCGATTTCCAGCTTTTTTTTTTTTTTT
>WEIS01027316.1:15596-57170 GCA_013389965.1 Todus mexicanus
TTTGGTATCACTCTCACTTTAAAGACCAACCTTTCAAGTCTAATTTCCTCACTGGTTCTGAATGTTGAGAGAAAAAAGACGTAATCTGTTCCTGCTTTGATGCTGTTACAGAGCTGCCTCTTCAGGGAGCAGCAACTATCTTAAAGCTTTTCCCTTTGAAAAACTAACTCACCACTACACAGCCTCCTGCATTTTAAAAAGGCCCCATAGCAGGACTCTGCTAAAGAGTTTTTTACAAAAGCCAGTCTGGAGTCAAGGAGCTTTGTGAAATATTCTCTTTTCCTCTTGGCCTGCATACATGCTTGGCTGGGACTAAACAAGGTTGCTCTGGGGAAGCGCTTGTCCTGGTTAGTAGGAGCTGGGCTGAAAGAAGCAGTACCCTTCTACCAGGGCAAACCCAAATGAGAAAGGGTGTAAGTGGCCAAGGAGCAGGCTCCAGTTACGTGATTTACACCTCTGTAATTACGCAAACCATAATGCAGTTACTGCTGATTCATATCAAGGAAAGAATCAGGCCAAGCACACAGCTCCAAAGCAAGGCAGCCGCTGCATAAAGAAGTTTCCAGGAGGCCATTTGTGCCTTGTCTGTGTCTCTGAAAAAAGAGACAGAAGGAAAGTGCTTCAGGCCATCCTCTGGCTTCAAAACATATGCTAACTTGGAGCAGCAGAAATTTATAAATGTGGAAGGTGCCTTTGAGGGTGAGCTCTGATGTGCGTTCTCGCCATAAATGGAACATGACAGAGAAAAAAATCTACCTGGTGCTAAAGATCCAGCTTGCTCCTGTCATTTCCCTCCCTACAGTTTAAAATTGTATATTGAAGAGAATGAGTTGACTCCTCTATATCAGATGGAAGCCTCCTGATAGCAGACTTGCTTTTCTTAGTAGACTTTTCACAAACTTCTGATTAGCAATCTACAGATCAGTAGGATTACAGATTATAAATCTTGGCTGTAGATGTTTTTGGGTAACCCAGTTCTTGTTTTTCCCTTATCATTTTATTTAAAAGGCATGTTTTCACCATGTTGTAGAAAGAAGTCCAGTGTCAGTATGGAAAACAAAACGTATCTTTGGCAACCAGGTAGCTACAAAACAGACAAGTCCAGAGCAACATGTACCCAATGTCCAAACAATCTGCTTCAGTCTTTATCAAACAGTCAGGATGAGAAGGACCCTCATTCTCCAAACAAATTAATAAGCTTTCTAGGTGGGTTTTGAGAACTGGAATGCCTGAAAATCAGCTAGTCTCTTCAAACTGTAATTCTGATTTTGACAGTTCCTATCCTGGGTACTGCAGTTCTAACAAGTTACAAATCCTCTCTCCTAAGTTACCGTACCTTAACGTAGGCAACAATTTTAAGGGAAATAGTTGCAAGATAGAGGGAGTTCATTGCAAAATCCATCAGATTCCACCAGTCGTGTACATACTCATTGAATCCACCATCCCACATTTCCTTGATTTCTCCCCAGATAAAACCTGTAGGAAGAAAAGAGAGTTCATTGTCCCAACAAGGTATTATTTGCCATTAAAGCACCATGTGTATCTGAGGTAATAAAAGACAATTCCAAATTAACAGCTCGGAAAAAGATGTTTTATCCCTCCCGTCTTCCACAAAGCATTACACTGCTGATTATGAGACATTTTACAACTCTGTGGAGAACGGAGTCTGGAGAGATATGAAAAAGACCTAAGTTTCCTACATACACACAGGGAGGCTGCTTGAAACATATATTAATGATAAGTAGTATGCGTGGATTGGTTCAGATGAAATGTGTTCTGCGTGAATAAACTGTTTAAGCAACTGTATTTGGTATAGTTCCTAATAGACCGTCTACTCACAGACACTCTAAGTAATTCATTGCTCACTTGGGCAGGACTGATTTTTCCTGACTTTCTCTGCAGAACATGCAACACCAGTACAGTACCAGCTTCTGCGTGCCAGCAAGTTTCCTGCCTGACCTGGAAATAACCACACCAAGAAGGAAGAAGCAAATTCATTCTCAATGCTCACTCACTGTATTTATGCATCTTGCTTCGCAACAAGCCTGGAGGGACTGCTTGTGAGAAAAGGTAGGACTCAGCATGAGAAAGGGCACTGCAGCCTGGAATGACTCACCTCAGGGCAGGTATGGCTGTGGGTTTTGCGAAGTGAATATTAGTTCCCCAGGATACAGCCAGAGCCTGTCATCTCAACTCATTTGAAATGCCTTCTGGTAATAATTCCTGGCAGTTGTTGACCTTCACTATACCTCCTGGCAGCTGGAGGTGTGAGGGGCAGCTTCTCAAGTTCACTGCCAGACTGCTATGCTCACCTACTACACAATTCTGATGTTAAGTACCTTAATGCCCTTTACTGTAGAACTGGTTTAAGTGTTTTTGAGAACCTAAGTCCCATTGAAAAGCAAACAGCACTTAGGCTCCTTCGTCACCTACATGCTTCTGAGAATGTCTTTAGAGCCCACATATATTTTGAATTACCCTGAATTATCCCTGAATGAAGACCTGAAACGTGTGAAAGCTAAAAAACCCCCAACAAAATACACCTCCAGGTGCATTACGAATGTAGTTACCTGAATTGCTACCCACACCTAATCACAGGATACTGCCCTGGTCACTGAAACACAACTTGCAACTCATTTTAGGACCTGAAAGTTCAATCTGAAGAGCAGATCATGTTGAAAGGAACTGCTGCAACCATCCAAGTATCAATCTTAGCTCTTCGGCTGCCAGCCAGCAGGTCAGTGGTCAGGCAAACATCATGTCAATTCTGACAAGGTAATTTTATTACAGCTCCCTCCAAATCTTTGAACAGCACACAAAAATGTAAAATAAAAGAAATCAATGGAGAGGAGCCTGTTGAAGTACTCATATGCTGTATTTATAGTGAGTTATCATTGCCGGTTACTATAGTTACAGCAATGCTGTGTGTGCCTGTTCTCTCCCTCCTTTTATAGTGGAAAATATTTCTTAAATAATAACCTTTAATCTGGTGAAACTGTTCTAATCTCTCAATTTAATAAACAGTCCCACAATATCCCTATTTATCCGAAACACAGGAGCTCAAAAAGAAGAGCAGGCAGCTGTAAGAGGTGATTTTGAAAGAGTGGGGTTTTTTAATGGATTATCTTTCCTTCATCTGCGAGTGAATTTTGCTGAAATGCCTACCATTTCCCTCAATTTCAACCATGGAGTTAAGGATAAAGCAGAGAGATCACCTAAGCTCAGAAAAGACATTTAACCTTCTCAGCTTATCCTGAAGTTTCTACCAACACATGCATTTCAATGCCATAAATCAGTTTAATAAGATAGTGAAGCTTAAGTTACCATGGGATAGAGCTGTGCAAGGAGCAGAGTGCCCTGGGTCATGATGGAAAGTGATTTATGAACACGTTTGCAACTCCTACTTTCTTTTCTTTTCTTTTTTTTTTTTTCCGTCAGCGATTTGAGGTTTGGGCTGGGGAACAGCTAGGTTTGTTCAGCACACAACCAGCCTGACCCAGAGCCACCACAGAAACAAGGAGCTGAGGCTTGGTGTTACCAGGAGAGGGGAGCCAGCAGGCACAGCAAAGCAGAGGTGGACCCGTGAGAAGCACTGAGCAGCCGTAAGGAGAGCTACAGAGACTGAGGTTAGTGAGAAGTGTCTTCAGAAAGCATCAGTGTGGCTTTCCAGGCCACAGACCCTACTAGACAGCTGCAATTCACTGGTACCTGACTCTTGGATTTTGCACCAAACTGCCCTGGGCTGTATGGACAGAGCTGTAATGGTGTGGAAACCATTGCCCGTGAGCAGGCCCCCTTGTAACACCCCCGCTCACGATTAATGGCACAGGGAGATGGGAGCTCTGTTAGAGGAGAGATTATTCTTTGATGGAGTCCACAGGTTTTCACTTGCCCTCATGGTGGAGCTCTGTTCAAAAGGGTAGATACTTCTCTCTTATCAAAAATACATCCAACCGTGCCTCTCTGCTCCTCTCCCTCAGTGGTTCTATCTGCCTTCCCCCATCCCATCTCACTACCTCACCCATACATCCTTCCCTCAGGAACGTGGACAATTCCTTTTTGTCACAGTTGTGGCTGCCCAAGCCAGGCTGGAATAAGAGCCTCACATTTAACCTTCTGTTAATAAATACTCTCTCCTTCTCCTGCTTGTATTAGAGCGCTGGATATTGATTTGGTCAGGGTATACAAGCACAGAGGCAGAGATTGTGAGATTTATCTTTTCTGCCTTCCCGTAGGTTATTTGGGAATTTGGGAATAAACAGGCCCGGTACCTGTGCATGGGCACCAGGTGCGGATCAGTGAGAAGGCAAAAGCTGAGACAGGCTCTTGGCGCTGCCTTCTGCCAGCAGAATGAAGCCAGCATGACAAGTGACACTGTTTGTTACTAGCGTTACCCAGAAGCTAATTCCTAACCTGCTCCTCTCACAGAGCATGGGGGAAGCGGGGAGAGAGCTGGGTCTGCTGCAGCTTACTCAGGGTCTTGTCTAAAGGCATGTCAGATGGCAATATGAACAGCAGAAGAGCTCTAGGCCAACAGGATCTGTTGTTCCAGAAGGAGCCCAGCTGTTTTCTGCTGTTACTGGAGCTGGCTGCCAAATCTCTTTACATGGTGATGATGCTGAGATCAGCAATGAGCCTCCACACAGTTGCCACGGGTGCGAGTCAGGCGACTGTGGCTCAGGCATTTCTTGCGTTTCTGATTTACCTAGAACCCAGGGCAGGATCATCCACTCCACGATGGTGGGAGGAGGTCCCTGCATGTGAAGGTCAGTCCTGACGATGTGCTGCGACGCCAGCAGGAGCATGAAGAGGAAGGTTAGGTAAGAGCCGGTGTGGCAGATAAATTTTATAAATGGCTTTTTAATGAACAGTCCCAGCCTGCTCTTCGGTGCGATCAGATACGCCACGGATAGCACAGGAAATAGCAGTCCAATGGTGACACAGGTCAAGAGTTTTACTGCCCAGTGTTTCCGCCTCCATCCTGGAAAACCGTCATACCAAAGTGTTGCTAGTAGCTGCTGGCAGTTGGGCTGAGCAACAAACTGAGGAGGAAGAGAAAAAAAGATTATTACTGACTGGTCCTTCACGTGCACTCCCCGCCACGTACATGTTAGAGCCCACACAGACCCTCATATTAAGTTTGGGACTGGCTGTGGGGTGGAAATTGTATTTTGGAGACAGAGGGAAGAAAGGAAGGAGATTTCACTCTTATTTTTGTGCACAGGATTTAAGGTTTCTTCTACGAAGCTTCATCCTTATGTAGATCAGTCACTACACAGGAAGCCTCATGCAAGAGTGATACAACAAAAATTACTACGAGCTTTTTCTCTTCCCATGTGTTTCTCTCTCAACACCTTTTTTTCAGAATACTTCAGGTTTCTACTGCCTCAGACAAATCACTGCCAGCATCTTAGAGAAGTGACTAAAAGATGAGGCAGGAGGGAAAAGGTGTAAAGCTCTGAGAATGTGTGTGTGTGTGTGAGAGAGAATGTCTCCAGAAGTGTGTGGGGTGCTGCACGTGGTTTTGTGCATGGAGGCCGGCATATGTGTGTGTGGGACGGGCTGGGCATGAGGCAGCTTGCGGGAATGGGAAGCCCAGCCTGGTGACATCTGTTGGGAAGCAGGATGGCACGTTTGGAAACGTGCCTCGCTATTAAGGAACGGAGCGGTTGTAAAGTGTAAGAGATTAAGCAGAGGCTAAAGAAATCTTTGATCCCAGTAGCAGAAGTGACACTTGAAAGTTGGCTTTCACTCTGTGAAAAACAGCATTCTGGGGGTGACTTATTGTAGCTCAGTGACTCCGTAGCAGACTTGCTCTGATTGTGACTCCTTTAAACTAATACCCAACAGCCTTTGGAATTTCAGACTCAAGGCAAACTACTGCTAGTCTGTGCCAGAAGACTTTATGTTCCTGGTTATACCTGAACAGCCCTATGGTTTTCAAACCTTTTCAGACCCAGAGCTAATTAGAGATGTCTGCAACACCAACACAACTGTGTTTTTCCTTACGTGTTTGATTTCTAATCCATCCTAATGAAGTTATACTTCTGATCTACTAAATTCAGATTTCTCACTGGGCTCTGCAAGTTCAAAAGAAAATCTCCACTGTTGTTCTGAGGATGCTTGTACTTATTTCACTGTAATTAACGCAGAAAAACTGTCCCAGCATGGATACAGTTACCTGTAAACATCCCCTTCTTAGCCATATAACTACATCTACTACACTACATATGAAGCTGGATGTTTATGTATTATTACTATAATAAACACAACCACTGCATCCAACATGCAAGTGACACCGTGCTCCAGAGGGCATCAGAAAAGAAAATCAGAAACACATTTGATTTGGAATGAACCTACACACACAAGCAGCAGAAATTGGTCAATGGTTGATATGGTGAAAGAAAGAAAAAGCCCAGATCTGTTGCCTGCAATGCTCAGAAAATGTTATTGTGAAATTCCAAGTCTGGGGACAGCGATGAAAGAAACAGTTCTACAGAAACAGAAAAAAACTCCAAGCATCGATTGTCAGTCGGGTTTTAATCTGTGATTTCTGAAGGGTCAGTGCGTTATGCGCAGAAGTGGGAAGAAACAAAAGGTTACACTGCTCTATTTTCTCACTTAAGATCACAAACGGGAGCAGTGGTAATTTACACAGCAATAGATACTGCTCATTCTCTGAGATCAAGTACAACTTTTTTTTTTTTTTAAGGGTGAAAATTTATAAACACATTTTCTTTTTACCACATATGATAGAAAGCTCTAAGGGGAGAATAAAACTGTTTTTCCCTTGAGTCAAAGTCATTTGAGAAATCAAATGACTATGTGTTCCTCTGGTTGCTGTGCAACTTGTAAGCATCTTAAAAGTGCCTCTTTGCTGCCTAATAGCTCATTTCTGAAATCTGCTTTCTGTGTTGTATCTGATGTTAGTTCTTCAAATGGAGACAAATTCACACATCATGAAAGAGCAGCTTTAAAAGACCAGCTTGGCAAAAGGGAATGGAAACAGAAAAAGCCATTAAATTTTCCAATCAAGCCCACCCCAACCTCACTGAAAATGGCCTAAGGGGAATTTAAACACACCACAGAAAGAAACTCTCCCTAACGTCACAGACCATCAAATAAAGGACATCTTTATGAAAGGTAAGGCTAAGCACATACTGATGTAGGGTTTTACTAACTCATATTAGTCTAACGTATTAATCACAGATTTAAAATTAGTCAGTACTGCAGCTTAGAATTCAAGCGGTCCAAGGACTACAGCTGGCGGAAGAACAAAATTTCCAGTGTGCAGAAACACCAGAATTCTGAACTATAGTGACAAAGTCAACTAAAGCCTTGGTGTCCCACCTAAAGAACCAACTGCTTTTCAGTAACTTTGTGTTAACCTGAAAGAAAACAGAAAGCAGCTATTTCCCCAAGTAGTCCTGTGAATATTGGCCTCATCTGTGCTTCTAGGTGCTGTTCCTGAGAGTAAACTCAAATTCATTGACTGGACTAAACCATTGAATGCTCAACTCATTAAAGGTTGTCTAGAATCAATGCACATAAAATATAAACCCATGAAGAAGCTCAGCCTTAGCCCTTTTAGGTGTAAAATAGCCTGAAACTGTAATAATACAATGGGTTATTTTTTTATCATCCATAATTTCAAATTTGTTCATAAGGTTAAGGGAAGAATCTTATTTCCACTTTGCAAACAGAAGTGTAGACGGCAGCAAAAGACATTATCCCACAGACCTGATGGAGAATGTTCTGACAGCTACCTTAATGGAAAAACATGCTTCCAAAAGGTGCCATTTATACTCCCAATTCAGCTAATGTAGGAACTAAACATTCACTGCCGTGAAACCTGCATAACATTGTCCAGGATTGTCCCTACCTTAGACAAAGCCTGTAGAGGCACTTCTAGGGGAGGTAATCTGAAGTGCAAGCTCCTCCACTACCTGTTGAGCAGAACCCATCCCTAGCTGAAGATTCAGGAGACAAGGAGATAAGATTGGAATTCAGAGCACGTTGTTGTAAGGAGAACACCACTGTGCCACCGGCGGGTGAGATGCTCAGTCTCCTGGCTTCTGAAAATGGGGATAAGTACCTTTGCCTTTCCGAGAAGTGAGATCAGCAACTTCAGTCATGGTTGGGAAACACTCTGAGGGTAGACACTGCTGCGGTACAAAGTCTTTTATGCTCTCTCTTTCTTCTTTCAGTCTTGCCAGGGCCTTTGTGTAACATTTGGCTTGCAGCTGGATTGTGCTATTAGAGAATTTCATTTTCAATGTTCATCATACTCATTGTCATCTGCTCCTCTACCAAGGGGATAATTTTTAAGGGGAAAAAAAGCGCTTGCTGGGTGGAGTGTCTTTTTCTTAATATCTAATCTTTACTGATATTTTAATGTCACCTAAATTCTACTTCTTGGGAATTAAATGCTTTCTGCATGCTGTGCCATTAATATAAATATCAAACACAGAAATTATGTTCTAGCCCCCTCCCCTTATCTATGGGGAAATCCCTTATCTCTCACAGTCATAAGTAATTTAGGATCAGACACAGATGGGCTGAGATGTGAATGCCTCAGGGAGCAACTGAAATAGCTCCCTGATAGACATCACAGGGGCTGAGCACAGTATCTCTCTGCATTTATTCTGATTATCGTGACAGCTGCCAACAGGCTCTTCTGTTTGGAGTTTGTTGGAGTTCTTTTCTGCACTCTCGCTCTCGCTGCGGATGGTGATAGTGAATGCTCTTCATACATGAATAAGCACTAATTTGTAACTGCAGAGCTCTGTGTTAATAAGCAGCACCAAGTTCTTCTATCAGTCAGCTACATCGGCTCCCAGTGAGGTTACCACAGAGAGCCCAATGTGGCGTGGGAGCCATGAAATTAACTTTAGTTCCCCTGTCTGACACATTTCAATAGCTTAGACCTCACCAACAGCTCCGCAGCTAAACCATGGCAGCAGAATACCGGCAAGGTTCCTGTGTTTGGGGCTATTATTGGATCCTGCTGCCCTCTATGATTAAAGCTATTTTGGCTTTGGAAAGGCAGATTTTCCCATGAACTGAGCTAGACTCTGCAGTCTGTGTGACAATCGGGCAACCGCTGTGTGTGATGTGGTAAAGTAAGTGTATGTTTTAGCTAGATCTGTAAAAAAAGTAGATTTCCCATGAATCCAATTATATCACGAAAAGGATAAATGGCGTTGCTAGGTCTTTGCCCCTCTTCATCCCAGGGGTGACCCACTCAGGCACAGAAGTACCTACCCCCCCGAATCAATACAGCCACAGAGGATTGGGGAGAGCATAGCATTTCACACTTGAATTTTCAGGATCGATTGGCTAGAATTCCTTTTTTCCCATGAAGATAGAGGAAACTCCTATACTGTTAGTTCTACCACAGCCTTGGGTTTATCAATCCAATTCAAATCTTAACACCTTAACCCATAAAGCTTAACACCCACTGTCCAATAGCCCAAATGTGCTGTAACACTTGGCACAACATCTCCAGGTGTATGGATCACACTGTGCAATGACGTGATCCCCTTTACTCAGACTTCGACTTCAGGAGCATGAAATGGCACGCAAAGAAATCAGCTTTGAAAATCCATCTTCGTTCTGCACTCCCAAATCCTGCTGATCCTCCTGCTCAGAACCAAGTAGGACGACACGCTCCCAGCACAGCAGACAAACCACTCTGCACCATTTCGTACCGAGGACAAGATCTTCTGAGGAGGAAAGGAAATGCGGTCGTTGCATCAGTTTGATTTCTCTTAAAGAAAATCCTCAGTCGGCAATACTCAAAGAGCTACACTTCTAAATTACCCCAAGACAGAAGAAAGAAGCTATCTGTGGCCTAATTTGATGTCTGCTGCAGAGAGCCAGTAAGCCCTCTGAGATCAGATATTCTACATAAGAAACGCCAGCCTCCTCAAGCCTGCAGTGATGCGAACAGTGAGAGGAATAAGAAAATCCTCTTTTGTAGCACGTTTCTTTTTTAAAGTTCAACCTTGCTAATGACTGCAAAGTTATTTACATTCCGCTGCTGAAGTGTGAGTTGCAGAGGGTAAACACCTAATGGTTGTTCACCCTGCTAATTAAGTACTTTCTGCAACAGGGGAAAAAAATAAAAAAGGAAGAAATGAGACAAAGAAATTGGAGGGGAGGCTGCAGGACTTGGAGAAAAGGGTCCACAGCTCAACATTCCTCACCAGGCACTGCCAAGAGATAAATCGGTATTTTTTTCAGGAAAATATAGGATGAATATCCTACCAAGAACACAGCTGCTACTCACATGCCTGTTCCTATTAACAGTGAAGCACTGGTGCAAATCCATACGGCAGTGACTGCTGCCATTAAGAAGATCACTAGCAGAGCTGGAACGGTCCTTCAAGAAAACCAGGTGCTACCCAAATTGCTCAGTCCCTTCTGCTGGTGAATAAAACAAACTCCAGATCCTCCACAGATGAACATATGGCCTCCAATTATACAGAATTTGGTCTAATCTGTTCTTAAAATATTTTAAGTGATGATGACACATGAATCTCAACTAAAGGTCTCCTACCCATAACAGATCCCTTGATGGTAGCAGACGTGAACCTGGCTTGAGCAGCAGCAATTGGAAATTCACCAGTGATGTGAATGCTGACAAAAGGAAAGACTGAATAACCTCTGAAAGCCTGCTAGTTCCATCGAAATTCATACTTTTCACAAATTTGTGTTGGGTTGGATTAAATATTTAAATAAAAGAGGTCCCACATATTCTAGGCCAAAGGTAGAAGCTTGCAGATCCTGGGTACCTACCCACAGAGGAAACAATTAGCAAATATTTAAGCTTCTAATTAAATCCATGTCTACTCAGAGTACTTAAACATTTATCTATAGGTCTGTATTTATGGCCTGTGTCAGCGGGATTTAAGTGCAGGCATAAATTCTGCATTGACTAAAGGCAAGCTGCTGAACCACGCTTCTGGAGGCCAACCTCTGCTAACAAACGCCCGATTCAGACCCTGAGCAAGAGTCCAGGCATAAGCAAAACTTCTCAGCATTTATTATTTTAGCAGGCAGCAGACTACAGCTGATGAATAAATTCTTGTAGGATGTACTTCAGCAAACATCGCAGGCTACGGTTCTGATTCAGGAGGTCTAGGCTGGGTTTCCAACGTGCTGCGGTACGAGCAGGTGCTGAACACAGCGATATAGCGAAGAGAGAGGCAGCTAATTCACAACGCGCCAACTGGTTGCCAAGAGCTGAACAGGGCATATCGGACACATCCCACAGAAGCATTGCAAAAACACTCAGGCTAAGAACAGGTTTGAGACAACTCCTGCAGCGTTTCCCAAGTCCTCTTGCAGGCAGCGCTTCAAGAGTTACAGATCGTACGCATAAATACCAGGAGCTCTCCCAGGCTTCAGCTGAAGTGGGGAAAGTGTTGACTTTTAAGTAAAAGGCTGGGTTTATCCTCCGTGGTGAATTTTTAACATTTACATTAAGTAAGTGATAAGTAAAGCAAGCGCAAGAATTTTAAAAGTCATTCACAAGTAGTTTTAAATACATACGTACTCTACCCTATTAGTGTTAATAAAACATTCTAAAAATATCTTTCATCTGCTTCCTTTCTGACCTGAGAAATGGCTATGCCGAAACGATTTAGTTTTGGTTTCTTTTATCTTTCTACCTTACCTTCTCCTGAATGAGTAAATTTACTCCAATACCCCGGAAAGAGCAGACCGGCAGACTATAAACACTTCTCACATTCTTGAGAACCTCTAAAGGCTACCTCTGCTTCTGAGTAATACCACTGCCACAGACTGAGGAGGAGAGATGCGTTGCTGAAGGATGTTTACTCAGCCAGCTGGGGTTTGTAGAGAAGGAATAAGAACACAAAGCCTGCAGTCACAGCGTTTAAATGCCATTCTGCACAAGATCTCAGTTGGGGGAGGGTTATGATTAACCCATCTATCCATCTCACTTTTCTTGGAGTGAAGAACTACGAGGAAATAGTGTTCTCAATCATGAGGCACCTAAACAGCTTGTCTGGGTGATGATGGATCTGATGTATACGTAAGAGGTGTAAGGGGAGTGGAATCTCCGTTCTTTTCTATATAGACTTTCTAACGCTCTTTGCTAAAGTGACAGAAGCAAAGCTGAAATTCACCAAAATCAGATTAATAACAACGACCACTTTGATATCCAAAAGGGAGAATCCATAGCAATCTTTTTCCCACAGCGTTTATTATTTCGGGGTATCGCTCAAAGTGAAGTACAAAATAACATGATATCCTCTTCACTACTGACATAAAGCTGACTCTGAAAAGCACTCCAGACCTTCAGACGTGCTAAGACTGAGCACTTGGCTTATACGATGTACAAGGCGTCACTTCTCTCCAGTTTCTGTTGTCTATAGAAAGCCAATCAATCATGTCCTGTACTTTAGTTTCGGCTCTTGCTGGCAAGAAGACTAATGGGATACACGAAGTTAAGGGAACCGATGAGCTCACTAAATCATTCTTGAATGTTCTTAAAGCAGTGGCAATCCCTTCAGCTTTCAAAGTTTTTCCTACCTTTGTCCAAGAGATCATTTAAGTCAGAGGCACCAGGCACCAGGCATTTGCTGCCTGCTGCACATTAGCGCTAGCACGAGCAGAGTCCTTGTCCTTGACTGACATACCAGTCTTATGTTGTTCTTTCAAATTTTTTCAAAGATTAGTCGGAGATGATTTTTGCTGTCAAAAGATAAGTCTTCGACAGTTCTGTTCCCTGACAGCTGCAATATGTGGCTAACCTTCATCGGGTTAGAACATTTTGATGTTACGTGAATAATATCCCAGATAATACCATTTCCTCAAATAAACATTCAAGTCCACTTTGTCAAACTAATGAACCATCAGCTCTCTGAATATTTCTTCTCCTTCAGCGTTTGGAGCGATGTTACACTTCTATGGTAATTTTTGTAACACGAGGCAGTTGTAGGGGTTAAATTTCCAAAACTGAGCAAGTAGGTCTGGCAAAAAACCCATGGAGGAAGGGCTCTGAGGTGCGTGTGCACTGCTCTCTCAGCTCTGCTGCCCCACCAGTGATCCCCAGGGAAGACTGTTCGAAGAGTGCAAATGCAGGGAAATCTCCCCCTCTGCCACCCCAAAGTCCTGCTGCTGAGACTGTTGGTAACAACTCAATATCAATGCATGGGAGATTTTTTTACCATGGTCATCTGCCTGCTGGGATTGAGTTTGAGAAAAAACAGTTTCGTTTAGCACAGGCCACTGTTCACACACCAGATGGTAACTTTGCTGCATACAGTAATAAATGAATGCAGTTGGAAAATGAAAGGTGACGTTTGGACATTCGGCGCTTTTGAAATCCCCAAACTTACATTCAGGTTTGTGGTGTAGGACAGATCTGGACGTAGCGTAACGACACCATCCCCACCATCCAATACCCTGAGGGATACTGATGTTCCAGGTCACTAGAAAGCAAAAACGCTCCCACCAGGAGCAGCTCTGCTCCCCCTCATCGAGTCCTAATGAAGATCTTTCCATGGCAGGGTACGATTTCATTCTAGAGACTGGAAAGTAAAAGGCTGCTTATTAATCCTCTGAGCTGTGCAGGCTCACCCAAAAGTTAGCTTTTTATTGGGCCTTTCAAGAGCACAACACAAATATTCAGCCGTGTATCTTTATATCTCCAGGCAATGCGGCAAGAAAACAGACAACCACGGGAGAATAACTGAGCGCTGCCTGCAAGCGAAGGAAGATCTGTGACTACCATCAAGATACCTGGATGGCTTCAAAACAGGTAAACAAGGTGCAATAGACGAGCTTTGATTTTCGCAGACCTCGCTCTGCATATTTCACACGTCTCTGTTATTTTTAAAAGCTCCTTTTATGCACAAACTGAAGTGCCCTTAGAAATTTGCCAGGTTTATGCATACTCCCAGGAGAATGATGCCGTGCTTCAAACTGCAGCCGCACAGTTGACAAGAGTCAAGACGCAGCTGAAAATCTTGCGGCATGGCAGGAATGATTTTTCATTCACTGCAGTGCTGCATCTCGGGAGGTACTTGTCTATGGTAATATCCTGGGAAAAAAGAACTAAAAACTTTTGAAGCTTCCTCCTGAAGCAGAGCAAAGAGCACTATTTTGAAATGAGAAAAGCAAACCATTCTAATTCTTTCCTGTCGTTGATTAGAGCACGGTGAGGGAAACAAAGGTTCAGGTTTCTTGAAAGGGAATTTCATGCGCTCCTTTGATCTGAAAGTGCTAAGCAATATTGTCAGAGGTAAAATACACTTTTTCCTGAGTGCCTTGCATTGTGTGCGCGTCTTACGGACGTTATAAATAAACCTGGCCAGCCATTTGCAACTCCCAGCACCGGCAAAATGCAAAGCACTAAAACTCCACTACTGTACTGTGAAGTTTCACTTCATTCTGCAGAAGTGAGTGACCCATGATGGAGAGCAGGGAAGCAGCAATAGGCTCAGCGTTCGCTGCTAGTCCTGGGGCTCAGGAGAATGTTATAGTCAAGAAGAAATCTGCCCTTTTAGACCCACTTTGCTGCTACACCAGGGTTGCTTGACATTATTTTGGCAATGTAAAAAAACCTTAAAGGACATAAAAATGATATTTGCATTCTGCCTGTGCTCTGATTCTCTAATAAAGTCGTAGCGCACTGTATATACAACTGTGCTTTCGTGACTGGCAAGGTCCTAGGAGATGTCTTTTCCCCATCTTTTCTTAGAAATGCAAACAAATTAACAAATGCAGAGCTAATGTGGTGCCAGAACAGCAGAGTGAAGATTGATCTTCAGCAGCTGAGCTGTGCCTTTTCGTATTAAGTCTTCAGCATCTTTCTTCTTCCAAAATTAGTCATGAATAAAAGAATTTGAAAAGTAATAATATGAAGACAAATGCCACGTACTACAGAGCATTTACAAAATGCCTGCTTGTCTCTAAGACCATGAATTCCCATGATCCTATGAAAATAATTTCTTCCAAAAGCAGCCGGTTCTGTGCTGGATCTAACTCACCATGTTTCGTAGTGTACTAGAGCTGTCCTCATTTTTTCTTTCTAGCATTTTGTGACCGCCATGCAGAGTGTGATCACAACTATTAAGTCCTTCCTACCATCTAAGGAAATGATCAGGGCTCCTTTGTAATTTGAAACTGAGGACACAACAATTCCACACTTAACATGAGATGAAGAGGCAGCTTGTAAACATTTCACAGCGTGGTTTTAACGTTTTCTACCATTTTCTACTACAAAGCTACCTCAGGGCACATTTTAATCTTTCCTGTATAATTGAAATTTTTCCTTCTGTGTATGCAGGAGTTTACCTTCTAGGATATACGAGCTTATTAAAAACAAACATGAAAAGCAAGACATTTCTGCTCTATTGTTTTGGCCCTCCTCCAGAGGTCTTCTTCCTCATAAGCGACACACTCGTCAGTTTATCAGCTACTTAAGACATGTAATGTTGGGGAGTAATCAAAACTTGTACCTCCCAGGATTTTTGGTTGTAAAAAAAAAGAAAAAAGAAGAAGAAGAATGGGAGATTTTTCTACCCTCATAAAGACAAAACTGGTACCTGTGTCGTGAGGCAGAAACACACTGGCAGCAGGATTTACCTGGGGATAGGGGCTGAGGGGAGCCTTTGTGCTGAACCTACAAGATCAGATGTTTCTCCAGTAGCTTGGTGCCAAAAGAAGCAGCCAGTTCAGCAGTGGAATTTCCAAATGTCTCGGCAAGATAAGTGTCTAATCTCCAACAGGATTTAGGCACTTAACTAGATTATACTCTGTTAAAAATCTTATTGCCTACTTACCTGCAGATTTAGCAGCCTAACTAGCTTTATAAAGCTTTCCTCCAAGGGCCTGGTTTTGAGCAAGAACTACCCATAGATGTCTGTCTTTTCCCATCAGGACTTTTTTTGGTCCTATGTGTTCACTGCCAGAGATCATCAACCTGGACTAGACATTTGAATGCTCTTTACTTTTCTCTACCTGGCACAAACCAACACCTACTCCTCAGTATGGAAGTACGACGTAGGGGAAAAAACAGGCACGGTGGGTTCATCTGAAATGCCCTGGAGAGAATAACACTGAATAATGTGCCTGGTGAAGAGTATCTTGAATTCCCAGACCACTGAACGGTGGTACAAAGGAAAAGAAAGTTTTACTCCCTACCCAAAACACACAGCACTGCTTCGTCATACAAATTTACCAATTCCCTCGTAACTGCTTTTCCAGAAAGAATCCTGAAGTTGAACATATCTGCCTGATTAAGCTGAAGTGGAATAATTTCATATTTGGGGAAAAACTTTGAGGCTTATTTCACTCAAAAAGAAATAAAAAGCTGCAGGAAATTTGTCTGGCAATGAGTCTAAAATCAATGTCAGATTACACATTCTGGAGACAAAGAACTAACAACTTCGGTAACAATTTACAGCCTCAGAAAGTAAACTAAGGTCCACTTTGGATTTTCCTCAGAGGCTTCTAGCAGTTTGACAAATAACTTTGTCAACATTCAGATGTAAAAAGCTTCTCCATCCAATCCAATCCAATCCAATCCAATCCAATCCAATCCAATCCAATCCAATCTCATTTAATGTTAAGACATAAAAAAGCTTCAGTGGAACAGGATGATCTGTTGTTTAAACCTGCTGTTTCTCTCTGCACAAATGTCTTCCATGAAACCGAATTTGTTTCCGTTTTGCTTCCTGTCCCCACAAAAATTCTCTCAGTCCAATACTCTTCAACCATGACCAGAAGTCATTTCTCAGGGTCTCCCTTCTCCTACTCACTGTTTTCAGAAGCTGGCAATGATGTTTGTGTCTTGCTTATTGTTTTATATTGAACTAATTATCACGATAACAAAACGTCTGCAATATTTTGTTGCGTACAAAGCCCACCCTGGAGGATGCATCAGGTATTTGTGAATAACCAGGCAGGGTGAGAGGGTTTGGTAGTGCCAGTTTCCCAAACTCATTCATTCTGTCCCTGCCCACCAGTGTTCTACCTGGAAACAGCACTGACTTTAGCTGGCAATGCAGAGCATATTTGCTATCATTTATATGCTGGAACTGTCATGAATATGTCACAAAATAGAGAGTTTGTCCATATGCTTCAAATTCAGTCAGATATGTCTATAAAAAGAGATAAAAACTGTCAAGCAAGCAAGGAAAGATTAAAAATTTGCTACTTTAAAATAAAAGAGCTTCAGGACTGTTTAGTACTACATCTCAAATATAGTGACTCGTGCAGATTTGCAGTTTCTTAACATGAACACAAGGTGAGGGTAGCCACAGATTTATGCTGGGATGTCAATGGTGACCTCAGACTGTGACAAGGCATCGAAATCGGTATCCTGGCTGCTGAAGGGGGTGTGTGGGTGCAGCGTCTGTGGCTATCAGGACAGTGAAAAACCAGAGAAGTAGAGATTCTAGCCCTTCTTAAACTTGAGGAACATGTGATACACTGTACTACCATTCTCCAGCCTGATTCTGCTCTGCTCGTCCATGTCCCTAAAGCACTTTTGACATTACCTGACGCAACCCTGTCAGCTGGAGTAAAGAACATAACCTGACGGGAAGCCAGTGAGCCTTGCTGACACCTCGCTGGAGCAGCCCAGGAAGAGCAGTAAGCGACCACGTGCTAGGTCCCAGAAAGCTGGAGGGTTCAGCTCCACCTTGTTGCATCGAGGGGCTGCCACTCAGGAGCCATAACAGAACCAAAGGGAAGAAAGGAAAATCTGCATCTTTCACTTCTTGTCTACTGCCCCTCGGATGACACGAGCAGCCTTTAATTAAGGGAGGTGTGGAGTGTATCATATCAGGCTGTTC
Source organism: Todus mexicanus (assembly GCA_013389965.1). NCBI lineage: Eukaryota > Metazoa > Chordata > Aves > Coraciiformes > Todidae > Todus > Todus mexicanus. The sequence continues at coordinate 33,431 of WEIS01027316.1, forward strand.
TCATCTGGGCTAATGCAGAAAACAAAGCGTTCAATGCGGGGAAGACAGTGAAAAGCGGGATGTCATAGGCTTTTCCACCATTCCTGTCACCCTCCAGACAAAGAAGAATGCAACAGACATTGCAACTCAGTTCCTCAAGCAAGCGAGCTAAATTCCTCCTTCAGATAACCTGGAACATCACTGGCCAACAATAATATATCATCTACTGAATTCTGTCCAGGTTTGGAAAGAGAAACAAAATCTGGAGCCAGCTAATGAAACTGTTGTCAGCATTCTCCATGGGTTCGTGGCCTTTAGAGAATCAATTTATAAATCTCTGGCTTTGCAGGGCTGCTGAAAGGCTCTGTGCCCTTTAACTGTAGTTATGTCTTTCCTTTCTGCTACTATGGGCAGGAGTTTGAATTTTTGGGAGCTGCTTCTCAATTCCTAAACCACAGATGAACCAAGAATCCACCTGAAGTATCTCAGGTGTGAAGAAACATTTGCATGATTTGATTGACTTCCCAGCATCACACCAGCATTTTCACCTGACAAAACTGATGGTAACAATGCGTTGGTGCCATAGAAGCCATAACCCGCCGCAGCAAATCCCAGTCCTGTCGCCCTCAACTGTCGCCAGATTCATGCTGTCACCAAGGTGCGCCGAACCCCACAGTTTGAGACTAACCCATCTGCACATGGTTCTCCACTCAGCCCAAACTCAACCCTGCTGGCTCTCAGCTGCAACCCTGAACAAACCCATGGAGCCCACAGAAACGAACCATTCTACCCAAAACATGAAGCCTTCGCACAGCTTCACATTTCAACGGCTCTTACCTCTTTCTGATGATACTTTATTGCTACCTTTAGCTTCGCCAAGTCGTGACATTTTTGGGGATCCAGCTCTTCGCTTTGATCATCTCTGTGATTGAGAATGATCTCCAATTCTCGGGAGCTCCGTGCTTGATCCAAAAGGTCCTTAGCAAAGCGCTTGCACTGCTGTGAAAGCTCTTCATATTCAGCCTTGAACTCGTTTTCCACTTTGCTGAGCTCCTTCAGCTCCCAGCCCAGTCGGAAGGCCGTCAAGATGGGGTCCTCGCTTGATAAGGCAATCAACGAAGGGCTGGCTAAGGCCTTGTAGATGTTCAGCCTTGACCTGGAATGCCTCAGGCTGTCCACCTCTGAACTGGAGACACATTCCACACAGTTGCATCTGATCTGGTGTGGGCGTGGAATTGTTACCCGTCTTTGGACAAGCAGTTTGATGATTTCGTAGTTGTTGGTGTGAGCCGCCAGCATTATCGGGGTGATATCTGGAGTGAATTCAGAAAACTGGGTGTCCATCATCAAGGTTGGAACCTAAATAAAGGGATAAACCATGGTCATATTTCATGCGGAACAGCAGAAATGAGATACCAGATATCTAGAAAAGAGTGAACACTGAATAGATTTCCGTAACTATCATTATTTGCATTATATACCTGCATTAGCAAGCCAAAAATTTGCTTGTAGCAGGGCCTACCCAAACCAAATCAGGCCAAACCAAATCAGACCAAACCAAACCCCAGTCTGCAGTTGAGCAAAGCTCTTCCTCACCTTTTCCTTGCTGTTTTTATTTGAAAATACTTTTCAGTGGAAGGATACATTACATAACTGCCCTCAGAATAGGTTTGGGTTGCGGGGTTTTTTTTTCAAACAGGTTTGAAAAAATTGAAATGTAAAATTAATGAGCCATAGTCCACTACAAATAGGACACTCCAGGGTGTGCATTATTCAACTGCTGTTGCACTTCTTAAAAGATGAGCTTAATGCACACCCTGTTGTGTCTTATTACTATATGCAGAGTGCAAAATTAGACCCAGTCGCTCTCACATCCCCGGCACGCAGTGTGTTTCCATTTGCAGCGCCGGCAGCTCTCTTTGTTGTGCGTTAATCGTTACTCAAGCACACTGTACTTGGCGTGCCCACCGCTCCTGCCCCGGCAGTTGACGTCCTGCTGCTCCAGGGGCGATTGCTGGGTTTGGGGAACCGTGGGCTTGTTTCCCCTCGCAAATGTCAAAGGCATTTCGAAGAAGCTATTGTCAAAGGCTCATAATGACAGGAAACATTACTCAGCCTGTAAAAATCCGAAAGTAAAGCGGCGATAAAGTAGCATGAGGTAACCAGTTAGAAATCCTGCTGTAGCATAGACCGAAGGCTGGTTATGAGACAGAGAACCTCCAGCCGCTGACTCTCAGTCCCCCGGGAGTCAACTGCCTCTGTAGCATGAAAGAGCTGAAGACTCCTGGGCTTTACTTCATTGACAAACCTCTACAAACCCATCCGTGACAGCAGGACGCAGCCTGGCCACAACACACAACACGCCCCTGAAGGCCAACACCATGCCAAGATGCAGGGTCATTTGCTGGAGCAGGGCTCCCTAGGTGGCTAGAGGTGTTTTGGGGGATTAATACCAGCCTGCTACCCTGGGCGTGGCACAGGAGGAGTTAAATGGCTGGGAGCCCACAGCCACGCAGGTGGAAAGGTTTTGCTAATCAGGAGGAAGCCTATAAATACAGCTCCTGAAGCTTTGCTGGGGCTTGTGGAGGGTTTGGTATCTTCCAGGGAGGTTGGCTGAAGCATATTTTAAGGTATCTAGTACCAAGCAGCTGAAAGCAGCTCTCTTTGTAACCTCTTTGCTCCTTTGCTTAGCTTGTTTAGGTAGTCTGTTAAATGTCAAGAGAAAGGTGTGGGGTTTTCTTTTATTCTCTGTCTTAGAAGCATATTTTTTTTAAGCCCTGATGCTTGAGTAATTGTATGTATCTCTCTTCCCCCTCCTTTTCCAGCCAGTTGCTGGCTGCTGCATTCAGAGCTTCAGAATGCCTTCCCCCTGCCTCTATCACTCCTATTACTGTCAAGTTTAATCTTGTTTTCGTGTACAGAAGCTACTGTACCCAGGGCTGTGAAAAGGCTTTTTGAGGTTTACACAGATGAGGAATTCATATTGCTCAGAATATGAAATGGGCACTTGCAGATGAGGCAGTAATGACCCAGGTGGGGATGGTGCTGACCTGGCCCACTGCTCTCTTGTGCCTGAAGCTTTCTCAACCTCGATCTAGGGCTCTCAAAGTGGTTGTCTGAGGGTTTAGGACCAAATTGGGTGTATCTATTGAGGTCTCCTTTGCTTATTCTGGCTCATATCCCCAAACAGAGCAGCACTTCGCAGGGTGTCAGGCAGCGGCTCCGCAGAAGGCCTGCTTTCCTGGGCAGTGAGCAGCACTTTTAATTAAGGGATACGATGCAAAATGGTGGCACCAAGACGCAGAGGCTCCCTGGGGCCAGAGCAGTGTAAGGCCTCAATTCACAGCAGCTGAAGCTTATTTCTGATTAGAGCCAAGCAGCAAAACCAACCACCAAAAGACAGACTGGGGTAGAGCTGATGATGGCTGCTGTGGCCTCTCTCTTTTCTCTGCCTGGCTGATCCACAGACAATGTGTTGGCTAAAAATTGTACATCCTGTGGTGAATATTTTTGCTGTCTTGCACCGTGCTTTGATAACCCACATCTTAAACTGTCGTGTTTTAAAGCTGGGGCTATGCAAAGCAAGCCTGGACTCTCAAGGTTGTGCTTTCCATCTTATCACTGGAGGGGCAGCGGAGATTACACCAATGCGTGGTAATTGCTGATGTTCCTCCTCTGACAGGTTGAGTTCATGTTTAGATCGGCTTCTTCTATGTTTCGGGTTAACTTACAGTGATGGAAGCAGAAGAGGAATAAATTATTCCACCCCAAGGGCTCTGCTAAGCTCTTCCAAGGTTATTTTCATTAAGTGACCTGAATAACAAATTCTTTTCCATTAACCTCATCACCTGACACAAGCTGTTAAGCTGAGTCCTTCAGAACCTTATTGTCACTACTTGCACAGGAGCATGTGCCTCGTCTGTATTTCATCTCGGTAATGTTCGCTTCAGAAATTAACGCCACCATTAACAAGTGACTGAATGCTTGTAACCATCTTTCTAGACTTAATCCTCATAAAGGTAGGCTGCTTCCCGCTGCTTCTCTGAACGATACTGCGGAGTGAAAAATCTCCTTTATTTAAAAAAAAGAGGGGGGTGCAAGCAAGCTTAATTCATTAGAGAAGAAGAAAAAGGAGGATTAGCTTGCATAAAAGCACTGTTCAGCAGAGCTAAGCTCTCCTCTGAACAGAAACCCAAGTTTTCCAGTAAGTAGTACACTGCTGGGAAGAAGCTCTTTGCTGTGAGGGTGCCAGAGCCTGGTCTAGGCTGCCCAAAGAGGTTGTGGAGCTCTGAAGAGATTCCAAACCTGCCTGGACACAATGCTGGGCCCCCTGCTCTGGGTGACCCTGCTCGAGCAGGAGGGTTGGACCAGATGATCTCCAGAGGTCCCTTCCAACCCCCACCGTTCTGATTCTGTCGTCTATGTCTGCATATAAAAAAGGACAGCTAGGTGAAGAAAAGCTGTTTGGCACTGAAGGAACTTACCAGTCAAGTGCAAAATCTCAAACTCCGAGGAAGGAGTCTGGCTTTGTCTAATGACTCTTTGGGGAGGGTTTTCTATCTCTGCCTCTTAAGCTTTTCTGCCCCTCTATATTGAAAGTCCTCCTGATCATGGTCTGGTAACCCTACCAGACACTAATCTCCCTTCACGTTCAGGTCTCTCCTCAGTGTTCACCTTTACTGGTGCTCACAGCTGCTGTCTCCCCAGATAACACCTCAGTGCTTTGGAGAAGAGAATATCTAAGAAATAAAGCAAAGCTGAACTACAAAATCCTTTGCTTGCTTATTTTTATTAATCTAATTGTAAGCTTCTTGGGTTGGAAGCAGTCTAGATCTGCATCTGGTTTGGCATCGAGAATGCCACTGCTTTTGCTTGAAAATAATAATACTTTTACCTCTTACAGGTGGAAATTGCCCTATTTTCAAGCCATCTCCATTCCATAAACTAGCATCTCACCTGGACCGGTGCAACAAACTGTAAGTGCAACCATGATAAACTTTAAATATATGAATCTGCATGGGTTTCAGCTTGCATAACCTTTTGATAGATCTATATGCTATGAAATATTTTCAAATTGCCAAAATGATGTTTTACTAAACAGAACATTCATGCAACCTGACTGGAAAATTTCAAGTGTAACACTTATAGAAATTGAAGCTTTGGTAACTTACTGAGCAAGAATTTCGTGTTTCCAGTTATTCTGCGTGCAGCCCTATGGGGGAAGCGCAAATGCCATCCACAAGTGCGGTAACAGGCACAGCCAGTTTCTGTTGTTCTAAAAAGGAGATTTTGTGCTATATCAATTTAGCACGAGGCTCGGCGGTCAGAAGGAGCTTTAGCAGTGAGTGTGATTTTGTTCCGAATCGCAGTCCTGTGGTACTTGTAGCTGCAGCTCTATAAATAGAGTACGAGAGACAGCGGCAGTGTTGCTTGACTGCAGATCAGCCGCGTTACCAGTAGAAGGATCTTGAAAAACATACATATTGGGACTGACATGACCAACTCAATTCGCGTCTTTGCCTAAACCCCTTTCTTTTCTTACATGGGACTCTGGGGAAAATGTTACGTGCTTCTCTAAGTTTCAGCATTTGTCTGAGGTGATGCAGTGGGGCAGGTTTCAGTAACTGAGTATCTTAATCAGAGATGTCTTGAGAGAAGTCTTGTAGCTGAGTGGTGACAGTATCTGGATTAATAAGGAGGTTGGGTTTTTTCTAAAGAGCAATTCATTGACTGAAGTGATGTAATTTGATGAAATCTAATGAACACCACAAACTGATAACAAAGTAATGTACGTTAAGGGCTTTTGTACTGGTTACAAACAAGTTTGTAACTCTGGCATAAAGCACGTGTGGTTGTAGATGTGGTTTTGGGCGAGCTCTGCTGTTGTTATTGAAGTATTCCAGTGATTTCAATGCAGGAATCAGAGAATATCCAGCTGAAGAAAAGGCTTCTTCTGGTCTAAAACCTGCTCAGTGACTTATGTGCCTGTAAAGCCAAATAAAAGTCTCTGCCCCTCAGGCTGATACTGCAAAACAGAGACAATTAGTACCTTTTAGTGCCTTGTAGCAAGCCAAATGGTGATACAAGGCTGCCAGATGGTCATATTAACGCTGAAATAGGTAACTTTGAATAAAAAGTAGCATGATATAATGCATTACTACTGAAATAATGTGAAAAGCTAGATTTGCGATACCTCTATAACCAAACATCTTTTCTCTAACAAAAGCATAATACAGATATACCTGCTCTAGATTCTTCTAGCTTTTATTTGGCTTCTTACCCATGTGCTTAAAGATGGAGATAGACCCAAGGGACTAGTTTTCAGCGCTAAGCTGAAACCTAGTGCATTTGACAGTGGCAGAACTGCATCAGAGCCTGTTGTGTTCAACCATGTGTTTAGGAAATGCAGCATAGCCAGAAAGATTGTCAAAAGATGTCACCATTTGTGGTTGATGTTCCACAATAACTTCTCTTTTATTGGGCACTTGAAAAAAGAAAAAAGAGCAATCCAGAGAGAAGCTTTCAGAAGGAAAAGATTTTGCAAATATGCATTTAAATGGCCCATGGCGATTTATTCCAGACAGAACATTCTCTCCTCTAAGCCACTCTCCCTTTCTGATGTGGGTGGAGGAAATAAGATGAGGCACTTGATGGTGAAATGAAGGGAGAGTGCAGTCAGTGTGGAGTTTATTCTCCAAGTCACAGAGGGACGCTGTTCAAGAGTTTGCTTGTGTTTGAACCTTTTGGGTTGAAAGGAAGCGCGGTCTTGAGGTCTGCTTTGCCCTGAATTCCTGTGGCTTGCTCTGGCTCCGAATCCAGTAGGAAGAGGGGCTAGCGGGTGGCTAGCATCGTTTAGAGGAATCGGACCAGTGTTGTGCTGTGAGCAATTGCACCCTCTCCTGGTTATGACTTTTCATCTGTGTAAGAATGGTTAATAAGTTCACTGTAGTCACAACTTACACATTTTGCCTCACTATCTCTATGATATCGCCAACTATCAAATGAATCTTGGTCTTAACATATGCTTACGTAGCCCGAGGCTCGCTGAATGATGACACTCATCCAGTTAAGCAAGGGACAGAAGTTCAGGACGGTAGCAAATCCAGACATTAATGAAGCTGCGAGAAAAGTAGTGGCATAAATGACATCAGAACCTGTCTCCCAGCTTGTTGTGGATCTGCCAAGGCCTCGTCAAAATGCACATTCCCTGGGTGGTTGCTAGATCTGTTTCCTGAGCCTCTCTGATACCAGCTCCAGGTATACGTCTGGTACTGCTGACGTGAGAGTAAACTGAATTGTCTCCTGAAGTTTGGATAGGCAGATGTGTTCAAATATGCCTGATGCTGGGGGTTTTTACCCCATTTGGAAACAAAAAATGCTGTTTGTTCGTTCTTTCACCCTTCTTCAGTATCACTTTAAGAGTTACTCCATGATAGAAGCAGCTGCTTTGGGTAAGAATAAAAATCATTAGGGTTCAGTCTTTAATGTTGGTTTTAACTTTGGGAATTAATTTTGTTGAAGAGCTTAGTTACTCCAGCCCTATAAATTTCCTAACCACACTGAAGGCCTTGGAAGGTCACTGCACTTTAAGATATTTTTTAATTTTACAGATAAGCTTTCCCCTGACCCCAAGTGTGCTGAATCAGACAGTCCAGGGTTAGCTGGAAAATTGCAGGCTCTGTCTTCAAGGCAATCTTTGGTTTATTATTACTCTTTTTCTAATATTCTCCAGCTTTTATTCTGGGAGAGAAGAATTGTCCAGTTTTTTAATTCATTTTATCTGGTCTCTGTATTTTCTATTCTTAGTGGTAACAAGGACAAGACGTGCTAATATAGGCTAATAATCACGCTATCTATAGCCTTTTATGTCATCTTTGTACATAAAATGTCCCTGTTTCCTATAATTTATTGCTGTGTGCAGAGGAGAGACGTTTCATTAAGTTTAGATGAGGTAATATGTTGTGAACAGGGCTTGAAAAGGGCGGGGGAAGGGCTTTTTGCTTGGGAGAGGTGGGGTAGTGTTCCTATTCAATCACATTCCTTTAAAAAAAAAAAAAAAAAAAGAGAAGAATCAGATTTGATCCTAAAACATCTCAGAGGAAAACGAGTGATTGCATCTGGTACCAGCCCAGCGCTGTCTGATCTTACACAAAACACATCCTGACGTTCGCAGGACAGGAGGCTGCAGTTCTCCCCGTTCTCACTATTAATCTCTGCTTTTGGCATTGTTATACTAACCAAGAAGATACTGTGGCTTCTGAGAACACGCCAGGGTTTGTGATAGCAACAAAATGACCATCTAGAGAGGTGGCAGGGCCTCACATGAGGATAAAATCTGTGTGGTTGTGATCTTCCTTTAGTACCGCTTAGGCAGCGGCTTCCTTTGTTATTTCTAAAGCCAGGTAGTTGAAAACAGCGAGCTAATGATATGCTCCTCATGCTTCAGACACTGCCTCTAACTCATCATCTGTCGGCCTGAAGAGTATTTAAGTGGAGCACACGAGCTCTCTCGCGCTGCCATGAATTAAGTACCAGCCACGCACGTGTCCCTGAGCCTCTTGCAGGCTTGAGCGATTTCCCAGCATGTTCTCCCAAGGCAATGACAGAGCACAGACCTTGGATTGCAGCCTTCCCTTGCTGGAACAATGCGGAGACGAGCAGGGAGAATATTGTTCTCAGCCTTTTTGATTCCTTTCCCTCCTTGTAGCCACCAAAAGTCTGCCCATCACAGGCATAAACAAGCCATAGAGGTGCCGCCCTACTTTGCCAACAGTTCTATGCAACAGCCACGGGAGGACTAGGGCATTCCTCCTAAATTGTCCTCCAGTTCTTTATAGATCCCAGAGCTTTGTTTTGGAGGAGCCTCTACTATATTATGTTCAATTTCCCTTGGAAAATGTGTTGCAACTCGTGCAGCAGGCAGCCTCTCCTGCGTATTTGTGTCAGTAAATGTAGACAGCCATGTCAAAAGCCTCTTCTGGGTTTCAGAAGTCACACAGACCACACACAAAATCATGTTTTGTGGTGGCAGGGGACTGATGTACGGGAGCAGCTAATGCTGTAATTGGGGCTTATGAGCAAAGGGTGGTGAGTAAACCAGGCACATTCATGGATGCTGAGCAGGTAATGAAATATGGCTTTTTAAAAAAACTTAACACCTCAATCGACAGATCTACACAGAGACCAAAAGTTTACTTATGTAGGAACACAAACAGGATTTTTTTTCCCCCTACAAATCTTTGTTACACGCAATCATAGAAAATGGTTGAGGATGGGAGGGATCTCTGGAGATCATCCGCTGCAATCTGTGAGCCTGAGCCCTGATGTTCCTCATTACTTCTATTTGACCCGAGTTCTTTGTTGTGTCTCATACCACCTCCTAACAGATTTAAGATTACGTGGGGAGCAAGGCAGTGGGGACGGAGGAAAGACATTCCCAGTTAAATGTAATCATTAACTGAAGTGGTCTTTGATTTCTCTGTTTAGTTTAATTAGATGGAATTCATTTCGAACGCAGTCGCCAATGTCAAAGGCATGTTAACTATAGCTGTGAATTATTACTGCATCAATAAAAATAATGAAAAGCTTGGATGCTAGCAGAGCCATTAGGCTTTGGAGCAGTAACCACTAGTTTTCTGTTTTCTTTTTTCCTTACTGTGCCTTTCAAATATTTTCATACTGAGAACTTGTGGCTAGTTTTTCTCAGCTGCTTCTGTTCTTCAGAGCCTGCTCTTGCTCAGTGTGTCTATCCAAGTTCAGCCCTTTCATTTTAGACCTCTCCTATTAACATGGAAATGGCTGGTTTGAGTCACAGCATCTACACTGAATCACACCAATTACCCTCAGTTACAGCAAGAACTTGGAGAGATCAGGACTTCCTTGATATAGGTGCCCAGGTTTCAGCAACACTTTCCTGAATTAGCTGAGCTTTTGAAACCCAAGGAAGAACACAAATACTGCTGGAACGTAGTGGTTAACGGTGCAGAAGGGCTACATGGATCCGCTGGTGCTTTGAGCTTGCTTCGATCACTTTGTTGTACTTCACACCCTTGTAACGCTGGCTGGCACCCACCTTATCCATGCTGTTCCAGAAACACAGTGCGTGCACCCAGAATATCTGCAAGCACCACAAAAGCAAGACTCTGTTTCTCAGCCTGTATGCGAGTGATTTCCCCACGCCCTCCTCAGCTTAAAGATTAGGAGCTAGTGTTGCACGGCTGAGCATTTTCAGCTGGGAAGTCTGCAAATGCATCCTTCACCTCTGAAAGAAGTATAAACCTTTTACTGAGGGAGACAAGGCAACGTTTCTCACAGCTACAAACCCCAGATACTCTTGTCCTGCCGCAGGGAACCTCTGTGCGCTTTGCCTGCAGGTGAGACAGACCCACAGTTCAGCCAGGGTGTGAGGAATACCAGCTCCTTCTGAAACTCTTCTCTTTCTAATTGCACATCGTATCAAGAAATTTACGGGATTTGGGCAAGAATGAAGTGGTTTAATGCAACATATAATTTCTGGGCCACAGAAGATTGTCTCTAGGCAGTCCTGATCTATGATATTTACAGAAAGGTTAAGGCAGATTTTCACTCATCAGCTCCTCTGAAGGAGGATTTTTGAGGTCAAATTCTCAGTTTGTTAATACTATCAAGTGCACCAACCTTCCACCAACAGGTGTCTGCGGATTAGCAACTAAGACTGAAAACTTCCCTTTTATTTTCCATTGTTTCTCCTCTTTACCTCCATATTTTTCCAGGGTTTATTTCTGTAAAGCTCTTTCTTTGGGAAGACATATGGATCTGTTGAGATCTTGTTGATTCAGGAGACCTTTGGACTGCCCAAACAAACTGAATCACAGTCATAAATACTGCGATCCCTTTTCTTCTCATTATTGAGGAATTGCATTTGTAGTCCCATCTGTGAACCAGATTAATTTGGAGCCATCTGCCATGAGCAAATTGCTAATTTTGGCAGATACCAGAGAGATGCTAGTATCATCCTTATGTAAACATTTGATGTCAGCTCTGATTGTTGTGAAGAAAACAGCTACCCGTGAAGGTGCTTGTGGCTACACCACAGTCGTGTTAGTAATTCAGATGACTGATTACAGCTTCTTCAAGAAGGGAAGGAGGGCTCAGCAGTCAGCGCAGGCTGTGTCTGGTGCGCTGCAAACACATCCACTGTAGCAAGGTAAAAAATGAAGCGAGATCAGTGCAAACTGAGAGCGCTGCCCGGCAAGCTGTGATGTGTTTAGTGGAGAACTGGGAGCACTTCACACAATTCACACAAGAAGCTATTAAGAAAACGCCCCTGAAGACCTCGTCTGAGTCAAAGGGGGAAATTTCTACTGATTTAGTGCACTTCAGAATGTCTGGAAATACAACTATTACTAATGATAACTTGAAAGTGAATCAAATATGTAGGAAAACATGAATTTTCAGACATTTATTTCCTGCTCTTTGCTGGTGCAGCTTAGCTGCAGACTCCAGCCTGGCTGAAATGCAGCCTGTTATATTGATGTCTATAGAGTGGGGAAAAAAAAAATCTGGTACAACTTTTAGGACAAAACAATCCTCCAAACTCTGAGGCTGAATAGGTTGGGAGATAGAAGATTTTACTGGAGAAAAGAATTTGTTCAATGGGCTTTGTATATGCATTCTCTTGCTCTTACAGTAGTACTGAACTGAAAAAATGATGGAATTTCTAGTTCCCTGTTAATTCCAACATCACAGGACTCCAGCCAGATCTCTGGTTCTGATGTGTACCTATAGAATAGTAGAAAGTCTTGTTTTGCCATTAGATGTATTGGACCCATCCTGTACACAGACAACTTTGCAGCTACCCCAAAAGAGATGCTATCAAAGGACCAGGTTTGGTTTACTTTTATTCCCTGGATAATACGTATTCACTGACTACAAATCTCTGCAGGAAAACCAGCACTCGCATACTCTCCAGGTGCCATGAATATTAGTTTGGTTTGTTTTTCCTCTTAATATTAATGAATAGGCTGCTTGTTTTTGGAATGTCTGTCATCTATCTGGGGGGGGAAAAACCAAACTATCCTACAATTTAAGTGACCCATCAGCCATACAGAGTGACTGGCCAAAGAGAATTATAGTTGGGAAAAATAAAAAAAGCATGGAGGATTGACTGAAGTAAGTTACATAACATTTGGAAATAACAGGTGAACTTGTAAAAAATCACAGAACTAGAAAAGCTCCTTTGTTACTTCATCTATTTGGAGTAGATAATTGGATTTTCCTTTATTTCCCTGAGAATTCAGCTCTTAGTGCCGTGCCAGGTCCAGACCGTATCTTGCTGAGGTCAGCACTGCTCCCACCTCGCAGCAGCACATCAGCACCACTTCTATGGCCTTCCCATGGTAGCAAAAGATGCTTGTACCGTGACCTGGCAGTGCTGGGTTAATGGTTGGACTTGATAACCTTGAAGGTCTTTTCCAACCAAAACAAGTCTATGATGACTCCCTCACTGAATCCAGAACCTCCCATGAACGACAGTATCTTTCAAACCAGCTGTAACTTTATTAGCCATGGAGTTACTCTGCCTGTAACTAGTGAAGTCTTCTCCCCAGCTTTATCTAGAGACTCGCAGAGCGGTACCCAAACCCATGGCTCTAAGTTGTCAGGACTGGCCAGAACGGATAAGATAGCCCGTGAACATTGCTTGGAAGTAAACCTAAAAGGAGCTACACCTACTCAAACACATCACTGTTGAGTAAACTTATCTGTCATGTGCTTTGTAGCAGCCTTTCGAGAGAGATGGTTCATGCTCCAGGCTCTCATGTGCTCCACATGTAAACAGAGCAATTTCTTCCTCTCCCCAGACACCCTTTCCACACATGGCTGCAGTGTGGGAGCAGCGTGTTGTTATAGTTACTGGCTATGACTTACCCCTGCCATTGTCATGGTATTTTCAGTAAATGGCGCTTAAACAGCAGTGGAGCGAAGGTCTGCGGAATAATGACTGCCTGCGTTTGCTTAATAACAGGACACAAGCAGTGATGCCGCCCAGTCTCTTCATTTCTCCCTGTCCCTTACATCATGAATGAGACCGATTCTCTTACGTAAGGAGCACAACAAAGGTCACTCCTTATCTTTGGATTTATTTTTACTTCTACTCCCTGCAAAGGTCAGCAGCATACAGGGGGAAAGCAGAGCTCTTCTCCTCAGGCAGCTCTTGAGAGACAGGCATGGAGCACCAGGACGCATCAGCTTCTAGAGACTCTGGCTAGTGAGTGAAACTGTTCTGCAGGTCGAGTCTGTAAGAGGCCATAGTTTTCTACCTTGCTTTGGGTCTATCTTTCACTAGGTAGTTGCCGTGACCCCCCAAGAGGCTGGCGTAAAGCAACCTGTGACATTTTCAGTACAATAATAAGGTTGTGGGAATGAGTGAAGAAACATGCCCATAAAGCAGATGATGCTGAATGATGCTGCTCAGCTGCTTTTGAGATGCAAAGACAACAATTAAGGGAGCTGACGTGAACAGACGCAAATAGGAACAGCTCTTCATGCCTGGCAGTGAGAAACAAGACTGGTCTAGAGTCAAATAACAACCTCTCAGAGGCAGACAGTGGGAAAGCAGGAACCAGCAGGGTTTTGGAGGCCCCACACTCAGATGCGGTGTATTCAATGATTAAGAAAGCAAGCAGAGGGGTTGCTGCTTCTGCACCTCTGCCCAGAGCACAGCAAAGACAAACAGCCAGCCCCTAACTGGAAATGAAACAGGCTGCTACCAGTTTAGCTGAGGAGCTGCCTTCACAAACTGAACCTTGTGTACATTTAACAATGAGATTATACTCAACCTTCTAAGAAGTGCTGTGACACCATCTTGCAAATCTCTCAGCCAGACAGAAGCTGTACCATGAAGTGTGAATTGGTGTTACCACTCAACCTGAAAAGAGGGGGTTCTGTATGGTTTAGAATGCATAAGTAGCTGATTAGGACAAAGCTGTGCTTAGCTGATTTATCAGGTGCTTTTTGTAAAAGCAATTAGATTTGGGATTCCCAACGGGCTTTTGGAGAAAAGATCCAGCAAAGATACCTTCAGTAATTATCTCGATACTGCTGTAAAACTAGCATCTGGAACTCATGTTCAGAAACCCCTCCTCTATTAGCTTTGTGATTTGACAAGCAAACCAACCTTGTCCTGACTTTGCTTAACTAAACCACTTCTTTCCACTTAATGTTACGTCACTGTACATGAAGTAAACATTAATCACCATCACTGCATGAACACTCGGTGAACCTGCTGAAATGGAAGTCCAGTCCTGCAGCCTTTTACCACCAAACACATCCCACAGTCTACGAAAGAGCCTGAACCACAGGCAGTGAAGTTAATCCTCATTTGTACATAGACTAGTCCTGGCTTGATGTAAGAGCCTAAAAAGTACAGATGAAATCTGGTCTTCTACCAAACCTTGTAAATAAAGCTGAAACTGGCACTGCATCTCTTCTCCCACACACACGTTCTCCTTCAAGTTGTAAACTCTGCAGCAGATACACACTGAGCTACAGAAGGATAGCTGCACACTGGCATGAAGAAAAATAAAACAGACGTACTATGCAATGTTTTTTCTGAACTAGAGATGTTGGAGCTAAACTTCAGCTGCAATAAATCAACCTTATTTCAGGGACCTCTGTCTCTTTCCAGTTAAGCCAGCTAGGCTGAACTTTGAGTGGACACAAGTTTTGATATTCAAGAGATCTTGCAGAAATCCACGTGAATCCCATCACTTGCTTTCCATGACATTGCAGGAGAAACACGTCATTAACCTGCAACAATTACTGGCAGTTCTTCATGCTACTAAAAAAGTTTTTCTTATATTCTCCTTTCTATCCATTCTATAAATGGTCAAACTTTCTACAAGACCGAGAAAAAATAACTCGTTCTCCATGTATGGTCCATATTTTGCTACTTACATTTTGTCAGACTAAAGCCAATGCCAACATTTCAATTTTTAGGTCTGGTAGAAGAGATTCTTCATCTCTCTAGTGCTTAAATCTCGCATTAGAATCACATTGCTACAGCAATCAGAACGCCGCCGTTTCTACCTATGAAGCTGAGCACTCTTGAGTGTTGTCAGGGTTGATTTTTATTGTTTGCTTCAGCTACATGAAATTACTGCTGAAAAACTCTGTACTAAGGGGCCTATCCATTGAAAACCTTTCCTGGCGTTAATCATTTTCTGTTTTCACACACAGAGGGATGTGTTCACGTAGACTTCAAAACAAGCCTTGATATATAAGGACTGTCCCAAGTTTTGAATGTTTCTTTCTAAGCAGTGAAAAATGGTCCAAGCATGCAAAAATTGTCAGCGGTCTGTAATGTCTATAACATATTCTAGTATTTGCAGTAGTTCTTGCAAATGAAAAGAAGCACAAAAGCAAGAAAAAGACAAGTTAGGGACAGTGTGATATGTGACTCTTGATGTGACAGGATTCACTCTGGTTTTTCCCCGAAGATCCTTATGGCTTTATAACTGAGGATCCGTCCTATAAGTTCTAGTTGTTCATTGCTCAGATATAGAGCAGCTTAGCTCATGCTGTACCATGATCTACTGCCTCGGCACTTCTGAACTAGATCTCTCTGGAGGTGGAAACCATAATGATATGTCTGTCCTGTGCCCAAGCACTGAAACCTAGCAGACTGCTTGCTTGCTTTACAGTTATTTATAAGCTTGTGTGTTTTCAGGATTTACTTATGAAAAGCAATTCCACTTAATCTCGTCCAACAGCGTGGCAATAGTTCATATTTACAGATCGTAATATAATTGCAGGCAGCCACAAACTCCTGTACAAAGCGCATGCCTATAAATCAACCCATAAATTAGGATGTGCACAAACACTGTAAGGCTGGGAAGAACACTGAGTGAAATTTGAAGTACTGAGTATTTAAGCGAGTCTGGAAAGTTATCATCCAGACAGCTCTGCCCACGTCTGCTCTGGGCATTTAAAGCAATGGGTCTCCGTTAAGGACTTTGTTTTATGACTCCTGCACAGCACCTGTCTGTGCAGCACCGCTTTCCTAAAGCAGGATAATAGCTTCAAACTGAACTGGAACACTTGACCAACCTGTTTTTCACCACTCGGCTTCCTGTAATTCAGCAGCAGCTCCACAGCTCCCACCACCTCTTTCCGTATTGCGTACAGCAGAGCGTCTCCCACGTAGATGCTGTGGCTCAAAAGCAGCTCCATGATCTCCAGGTTTTCATTCTCTATGGCTATTAAAAGGGCACTGCGACCAAGAGGATCCATACAGTTAATGTTGATGTTGTAGTAGATCTCTGCCTCTTGCAAGGCATGTTTCACGCTGGCATAGTCCCCCTTCTCCACAGCGCTGAGGTAGGCCTTCTCCTCCGCTGAGAGCTCTGCCTCCGCTCGCACGATCTGTAATGGGATCCGGTCTCTGTACGGTGAATAGTTGACCTTTTTGTAGTATAGCTGGGCCATGGTTCATAGTGACCGGGCAACCTGAAGGGGAAAAAAGAAGCCTGCATTAAGTGACAAAACCAACGAGCAATCTCTCTCTGTTCCTCACAGAGGATGCGTTTCCAGACACTCATCATGGTAGAACCCTCTGATCCCTTCTTAAGCTCTTCTGTTCTCAACACAGTGACTGTTACACCCCCCTGAGCAACCCCACATTAACAGGCTACCTGAAAAAGCAAAGGTTATGCTACTGTTTGGCAGAGGTACACGGAATGACAGATGCTCAGTATTTTTTTAATTATCTTCAAACACTGTGCCATTGATTTCTTTTAGCTGGTCTGAAGCACGATCTTGTTGTTTATGGATAATCTATCGCCTGGGCAAATAGGTGGATTTCTCATCTTTGCTTTATTTCCCTCCTTTTTCACTGCTGATCCAGGTCCTCGGCATCTCTGAACCATCAGTGACGGAAGCTGTTGATTTACAGCCTCCTATTTACAGCAATAAGATTTATTCTGAGTATTTTTGCTGCTTCTTCTCTGCTTCCATCTCTTAAAATAGGTTTTTATTTTTCTCTAATGTTTACTCTTTGACTAGGTCACCATTTTATTTTTAAAGCTTACATGTTTTCAAATGGATTTTATCACTCTCCTCATTTATAAATAGGACCTAAAGACAGGCTGACGTAGAAAGGCACCACTCTTGCTCTCCAGAGGCAGTGATGTTGTTTATGGTCTAGGGAAATGAGAAGTAAATCCTGTCCTGGAACAAGTGTAGTTAACTGAATGAATTCCTGTTCCTTTCCGTGGCTCAAAGAGCCTGGCAGGTGACTGAAGTTGTAGGACACACGGTCTGAACAGGTCCTCACCCGTAAGGACAAAAGAGCTATGCTTAGCTACTTCTGCTTGGCATCAATAAACCACATCAACTCAGGACCAGGGGACACCAGCGGCTGTAACTAGTTGGATGACTTATTCCAACTCCTTGCCCAAAGCTCAATGATTTCCTGCAGCAAATTAGCCAGAGTCCTGTCCCAGTTTAGTGTCCTATCCAGGGGAAAGAGAAGGTTTTGATGAAGAGATAATGAGGAGGAGGATCTTGTGGTGCAGGTGCGGAACTGGGAGTGAGATGCCACGGGTTGTGTTTTCACCAGTCCACCGCATGCCGTAAGGCGACCGTGTTCAGCAGAGCCCATTTGCATTTTGCCTTCAGCTCCAGTGGAAGGGGCCTGGTGCGGCAGGAGTGGGTGGATCTGAGCTCCAGCCCAGCTGACACTGCAAAATCGTGGGTGGGTGTAGCCTACAGCAAAGTTACATCTGTGAATTTCCTGGGGAGCCAGAGATCTGTAGCGATGAGTTTGGCATCTCAAAAAATGTGCTCTCTCAGTATCCTGGTTTCCTACGAGTACCAGAGAAGTTTCTGTTTGCTACATTTCCAGAGTTGCAGCTCCCTGCATCTACTCTTCCACCTGAAGACACACACAAAAAGGCATTAGCGGCAAAGGGACCCATGAGCTGAATAGAAACCATTGTAAATATATTGGCTTCTATGGAAGTTTTATGCCACTAAGTTTTTAGGATGAAGGAACAATCTCAAGTGACATAGGAGCTTGAAGTCTCAATAAATTCCATGTATAGCCAACTACTCTGATCTTCAAAAGGACTAAGGATCACAGGTCATTTTTCAAATACTGTGTTTGAAAGTGTTATCCCTATGGGGTCCAGCCAATTCCCGCTGAGATACGGACAAGACACAAAATGATGCAGACCGGGTCTGATAACAAGTAAGGACCAAAGAGATCTTTGGGAAAGTAAAGATAAGCCCAAAGGGAATGGGAAACTTTGTCCTTGTGTGATAATCCAGCTCACAGGAGCAGGGAACACCGACCAGTGGGACTGGGAGCAGAGGACAGTAGCCACTATGTGGAGGTCTCTGGGGGAAATCTGTTGGCTCAAGAAAACCCAAGAGGTTCTGGTGACAAGTGCAGCTGCTAAAGTGGAACTGGGTATTTTTCACTGCTCTTCGGTTTAATTGAATGTTTTGTAGATGGTGAGTAGCATTTGCAATGAGTTATTACAAATGTCACCTTATGAAACATCATGGCAGATCTGGATCCTTTTCCCTTCCAACAGAAAGCTTCAGATCTTAACTTCTCAGCGAGATCTCACCTCCCAGTACAACCCCAGTCCAAGAAAGCATTTTGTTAATACTTCAAGCATGTAAGAAGCTGCAATATAAGCCAAACAGGAAAGACTCATGAAATGAATGATTTGCCCTGAATTATTCTCATGCCATCATCTGCAGAGCCTAACAAACACACTGCTGACTGAGATGGGGAATGGTGTCAAAACAGCTCCATGTCTGCTGGATTACATGGAAGATTTCAGCAAAACCTCCAGCTCTTGAGACTGAGATCCAGCACAATTACAGATGTCCATACCTGATGACTTTCTCTTCCAAAACTCGGTAATGGAGTATCAGTCAAATGTAGATTAAAGGAATGAGCCCAAGGAGCTTTGCTCTCTAGCTGTTGCTTCCTAATACCACCCATCTCCTGGAGGGAGCATCTCGTGGTGAAAGAACCAGACAGTGCTGGCAGCTCCCTAGACCACTTGTTTGTCCAAGAGTGATATTATCTCCTGCTAACAGTTAAAAATATGACAAAAATATTGATGAAACACAGGAAAGCAAAAGGGGAGGCAGTTCGCAGGTGCTTAGAGAGAAGAAACAATGACGTACTTGAAAGGTAGCAAAAATAGAAACAGTCAAGTTAAAATTTTGGAATCTGCACAGAAAGCCTGAAAACACACGTTTTCCGTATGACTTCTCTTCACAGAAAGGCATTTTCTGCTACTTGAGTTAATATTTGGGGCAAAGAAAATTTCTTCCAGTCTATGGCTGATTGCAGATGCATCAGCCAATACCCAGTGGCTGGCTAAAGCTGTGGTGGTACCTCCAGCACAAATGGGTGTAGAAGAACTAAGAGAACTACATAACAAACAACATGAGGTAAGGGCAAGAGGACCCATCACTCATTTTGCACTCTATCACCTTTCTCCAGCCAAGTTGCCGTTCTCCCTGAACTACCAGTCCAAATCTTCAAGCCATTTCAGCCTGATGCCACTTCTGTGTTGCCTGGCACAGAAATGAGAACTGTAGCCCCTGAAAAGTGATGGGAGGAGAGGGCAAGGAGAGAGAAGAGCAGGGGAGCAGCACTGAATAGCAGCCATTAATTAAAGACGTGGTTAATGAAGACAGACAGGCAAAGGTCACTCAGCAGCACTGCCTTTTGCCACTAAAAATGATGAGCGGTTTCCCTACAGGTTTTTTTAGGATCTATTAGCAGTGGAACCATCCCTCATTTCCCACTTGACACACACAACACACTCCCACATGCCAGCATCTCGTGGGAATCAGACTGGATGAGTATGACTGAAAGAGTGGGAGCCAGTCCCGGTTTACATCCAGGTAGTGACTAGGGCCACTATAAAATAGGATCTTGCTGGCTTTTATTTGCTTTTGTCATCATTTGACTTTTCATGATGCTGATTAAGAGGTAGAAAAGCACCATCGCTCCTGATTGCTGAGCTCCCTGTGTCCTGGAAGCAGCAGAGACTTGTTTGGGTATTGAATTTAGCTATCGGAGCTCATTGCTTCCAGCCAACACAAACATCTGGCTACCCAAGGAATAAATCGAACACTGGATCTCGAACACAAGATCAATAGGCAAGACCTACCTTTCCCACTTGATGGGACTCAGTACGAGCAGCCAACTCACATCACACATGAGAGCAGACAACAAAACACCCCATCTGCCAAGTTGCAAGTAGACTGGTTGGTTGTTCCCTCCTGCTGGAGATTCGCTCTGACACATGTTGGCAAAATTCTATGCGTGGCTTTACACGTCGCTACGTCTTCTCCCTCAGCTCTGCAGAAGGGTTGATGCTCTGGAAAGCCTGCCTTGATTTTCTAGTTGTATCAGCCCAATAAAAGAACTGATCTCTTGCAACGCATCTTACTTCGCTGCTTCCCTCCTGCCTTCTCTCCAAGGCCATTTTTCTTTTTAGTACTTCAGGGAGAGTATTCTCCTCATTTTGCGTTTCTAATCTGGACTTCAGGTCCGGAAATCATGGACTGTAACAGCTGAAGTGGCCTCTGTCATCGTACTCAGAGGCTGTGTGCTTTGTAATATTGATCTTTTTTTCAAAAGGTTATAAACTTGAGTTATGAAATAGTCCGGAAGGGCCACTTAGGTAAATAATATTACATGTAGTTAATGGACCAACTGAATTTGTGATTGGATCCTTCTTTTAAGTGCTCTAGATCTTATTTACTAACAATGCCTGACTGAGCTTATACCTCCCCAGTCTGAAGAAATAAAACGAGCTTTGTAACATCCTGCGATTCCTTTTCCTCTGCAAAGATACCCTCTTGTTCTAGAAAATTGCCTCTTCCTTGGACTGCAGTGGGAGCCAGATTGCAACCCTCAGCCTCACTGCTTCTCATGGTGTCCCTGCGTCACACTCTCCACCTTTCTGGTCAGAAGCAGAAAATGTTCCCGATGCTTTTCAATGCGAAAAGAGCCACTATTGAATAAATGCACAACCTCAGAAGTATTTTCGAACTATAAAAATGCAATGACCTTCTGGTGTATGTGGCTGTGTAAATTCCATTTAGCAAAGGCCCTGTGATTTCAGGAAGTTTATATTCAGCTCATAAGTTATATAAGATATATCATTCCCCTGGAATAAGCACTTTCCAAACCTTGCAGGGTTGCGGTACAACACCAAAATGAGAAACCGACAGCTAATAAAATTGGAGATGAGTAATCTAGTTTCACTGCCCAAGACGAGTGAAAGGGAGAGCGCTAATAGAGGATGTGATAAAAATGCACGAGGAAATGCCCTTAGAAAATGCAGAGAAAAATTCCTCTCGGAACGTTTTTCAGTCGTCGTCACTTCAGGCGTAGTTAAGAATACACCCGCTCGCTGGGGTACTGCGTGTAACCTTCTAATCTGAGAAGTGTTTGTAAAAGAAGACAACCTCGAACTTCAGATTATAAATTTGCAGAAGCCGAAAGAAAATTCTTTGCCAATAACTCAAAATGTCAAAATTTGACTCAAGTCCCAGCTGCAATTCTTAACTTCCTGAGGAGGGTGACAATTATCGAAGATATATGTGTTTGATTTGGAAAGGCCAACTCTTTGGTATAATTCTCTTCCGCTGCATAATCAATTGATGAGTCATGACCAACCGCAGATGGGTGTGTGTATATATATATATATATGTCTATACGTATATGTAAAAATATCAATACGAAAGATGTCACTTAGGTACTAGGCTTGGAGATACCGGTGGGTTTAAGAAAGTACCTGTTCCTCTCTGCGCAACCTGTGGTTCTAACTAAAACATAGCAATCAAACCGAGTTCTCAGCCTTCTGGCTTTAGGGTGCTCAATGATGTCAGTCCAGGACATCTCCAAGGCCACCTAATGCTGGAGGATGGAAATCTTGGCACAGCTGACTTCTCTCTTAGATGAATAAGCTCTCTCTGCTGGACGCAGCATTCCCAAGAGCCAGTATGACTCTGTAGCACAAACCTGCCCAGGAAGCAAAGAGCATTGCAAAATTCACCGCTTTCCAGTCCGTATGCAAAGCACTTGGCTGGACCTTGCCTTCTCAGACAGAGGAGCAAAGTTCCCTGTGTTTTAATGGAAAATTACACATCGTGACACTCCACCACGTGCGCTTAAACCCACGGGGAGAGCCTAAAAGCCACCACGTAACAGATGTGAGTCATGTTGTCTTGGTGAAGAGCTGATGGGCTCTCCCATGCTCTGGTAATGACTAGAGCAGAAGACCCTAGAGAGAAGGACACACTAAAACTGCTCTTGGTGTTAGGCTAAGCTCTACAGGCCTGAAACATCCCACGGGTTTCACAGAGGGTTTTGTAGATGCACGGCTCCACCTCACCATATCTCTGCAGAATCCATATCCGCTAGCTGGTAGCCAAGGCTGGTATTCAGCATGGGAAAGGAAGATTTAATTTTGGAGAGATGGAAAGTTCCATTATGACTATTCTTGTCTGCAGAGATAAGTAAGGAAAAGTACTGACCCATCGCTGGAATATTTTGGTATTACCTCAACAAAAATCAGTCTGGGCTCCTAAAATACCTCAAATGACTTCCTGGTGATGGAATGGCTGCAGCACGTGCTTTTAGCTACTACAACAAGAAGTATTTTCGCTGCTCTTGCAAGAAGCATTTACAGCTTGTAGTTCTCCCACTTCTTTCCACAAAACCATGAATAAATAAAAATGTACCATTGTGAGGAGCTTAACAAATAAATAAATAAAAAACCCCTGGAATATATTCATGGTATGTATCTTTGCAGATGCAGACAGAACAGAAAGCTTATTTTGTCTGTCTGACGTCACTGCCCTGTGCCCTGCTCTTTCGAGATGGGCTATCTATTCATTTTCCACCATCTCATAACAAAAAAGAGATGTCAACTGAGCGGAGAAATACTGTCAAGCACGCCGCCCCGTTGTCTTATCTGTTAATGCAGCACTAATGTGCCGTGGCATCATTATCATCGCCGCGCGCTCCGTCCACGGCCCCTGCGCGCGCTGCCTGTAATCTCTGGCTGCTGGAGCTATCGAAGAAGAGATTTAATTTTTTTTGCCTGTTCCTTCTCTCACTCAACGAGCGTTGTCATCATTCCTTCAATCACCAAGACAATCTGCGGACATGGTCATCTCTAGGAGAGCTGGTGGCAGTAGGAGCTGTCAGACCTGGTGGAAGCACACGTAAACCACCCGGTCGCAAAAGGAAAAGGTGAGATTATGGCAGAGTTACTGGGATGAGGACAGGACTGTTGCAGCAAGTCAGGAACAACTAATGGCAACCGTGTTTCAGGCTTCTGCTTCTCGTCTCAGTAATGAGTGGATTTATTAGTGGTTATCAGTTACCATTTCTGAACAAGTGCTGCTGCAACTGTTTTCATCAACACCGTGTTAAAATAGAGGCAAGATCCAGCGTACACAGCAGCCACCACCTGCAGCTCCCTGCACTGACCATCTCTGGGGTTACTGTGCAGTAGGAACTCAAGCTCTGGCTCCGTTTTAGTTTTGTTTCTAATTTTGTCATTCAAACCTGACTGGAGGTTCCTGGGAGGAAGAAGAAGAATCATGTGCTCAATTCTCGTGTAACTGTTTCCTAATTGCAGAGAAAGTATTGCTTAAAACAACCTATGTTCACCTGCAGCATCTTTTGAAGACGAAAAGGCGCAAGACCCATGAATCATAGAATCATTTTGGT
>WEIS01027320.1:0-18342 GCA_013389965.1 Todus mexicanus
GAAGAAGAAAAAAACTAAAACTTCACCGAAACCTTAGAAGTGAATCACTCATTCATGTGCTTAGATAAGTTTAGGAAGAGACAACCTTGCTGTTAATGTCTTGGAGTCTTTCTTTTAGAAATATATGTGCTATGTGGATAGTAATCCTTTAATAATCTCATTTTTCAGTAAAGCAGAAAGGAAGAAGAAGAGGGAAGAGAGTGAGAAACGGCCTGAGGTGTCTAAAGAAATTTATTACAATATTACTGCTGATTTAAAAGAGTTGCTTTCCTCTTCTAAGAGGAAATTGGAAAAAAAAGAAGAAATACCCTGGGACAAAGACAATGCGGAGGATTCTACCCCACCTGACCATTCGGGACCTGATGTTGGGAGTAACGTAGCGCAGGAGCCTTCTGAGTTCAAGTTTTCCTTCTTTGAGGACATGGAGGTGTCGAGAAAAAAAGAAGGTAACAACAGAACATACGCAATAGTACAGTTTCTAACTAGTACCACATATCAGGCGCTGTAGAGTAGGATAGTGTATAGAAATTTGAAATCCAGGACATTTTCAGAGGCAAAAGTCCGTAATTCTCCAAAATAGTTATGATCCCTTCTGATTGCTAAGCTAAACTCCTGAGTAGACACAACTACTCCCAACTCAGTTGATGACAGTTGTTAGGTTGCAGTGACTTGATAGAACCCTGGACCCAAACAACAAGCTTCAGAAGGTCTCTTGCACTTGCTTCCTGTGCTGTGATGCTGCTCGTTGAGGATTTTGAGGGTGATTTGGGGGACGTACAAGAAAGTGAACAAAATTCTTACCTGCCCAGAGGGTGATAGAAAACCTGAAAGGGGAGGTTTCTATCCTTAACCTTCTCTTTTCCAATTTAAGTATTTCACTCTGAAGTAGAAAATTTTACTGGCAAGTAGGGCAATGAGCTGATTTTTATTTTTGTAATTATGATATTATTGCAGAACCTTACGTCATTGAAGCAATAAAACCTGTAAAAGTCACGTGGCAAGAAGATCCACGTTTCCAAGACAGCAGTTCTGAGGGCGACGATGAACCAGAGGCGTCAGAAAGTGAAAAGGACACAGAAATGCAAGTTATATTTGTATTTGTTGTCTACCTGGTTGTAGTAGTTTGAAGCTTTGAGAATTTTAACAGCAGCGCTCAGGTCAGGGGAAACTAGCATCTTTATTCCACACCTCTGCGTAATGGAAGTCTTCTAGGGAAACCATTCCTTGCTTCACAGAATGGAATAGTCAAAAATCCCAATACCACACGATTCGAAGTTGAATTTAAAAGCTGAGTTTCTCCTTCAACATATGAGAACTTATCCGGGTAGTGGGTTTGCCCAAAAGTCATGCATTAAGTTTTGTTAAGAAATGTGGAGGGTTTTGGCTTGTGGGGTTTTTTTGGTAGAAGGCAATGTTTCGTTACTGCAGGAGTGACGTTCCTCAATGCATCCTGCTTCTCTGAAGCAGTACAGCTTTAATTTGTGTTAATGGATTTCGAAGATTACTTCTATGATGCTAGAATTCCTTTGCTTGTCTAGGTTTTTATCTTTACCACGGACAGAAAGTGCTAGATTTTTCTTCTTCTCCAGAGATGATGAGCGACTAAGAGGTAAAACAGAATTTACTCACTTCTTTTTTCTTTTTTCTTTTTTTTTTAACTCTTACTGAAATTCAGTGAGAAAAAAGTACTGCCTACTTTTGTAGTGAAAGAACAGATGAGAGGTTTAAGAACAAAAACTAAAATTGCAGATTTCCATCATTTCTTGGGATATAAATTGTGGTAACACATCCCATGAGAATGCCCCGGTGAAATAAATGCTGCCCAGCGATCTTGCTTTCCTGTTTACAGATAATTGCTTAATAGGTGGCAGGTCTTCTAGTGTTTACAAAAACAATAATCACTTGGCGAGTTAGCTAGATATATATGCCTGAAAGGATCCAAATGTGACCTTTAACTTATTTCAAGGATATTGAATATTCTTAACAGCCACAAATGCTCACATAGTTCTTGGTCCTAAATAAGGTGGAGATTTTTTTTCTCATGAATTTCATGGTTACAAACATACACAAAACAATAACAAGAAAAAAAACAAACACAAAAGAAACCAACTGCACAGGTCACCAAAACAATTGATTGTGATGTTTTATACAGTAAATAATCAGGGCAGCCTTAAACAATGTTAGTTGCTAGACGTGTTTGGTAACTGTCATTAAAGGTGGGTGTAAAAGTGCCTGTTAATGCAGTTATTGTACTGAAATGTTCCAGACTGGCAAATTTACAGTGCCTGTTAAAACTGAGCTCTGAACCCTTAGGCATACATTTTCTTGAGTGATACAGGATAATGGTGCTGAGGTTTTAATGAAACAGATGCTGGTTTACTGCAGTTGATATTTTGGTATATTAAGGAAAACTGCTGTTGGCTTTCATTTTTTTGTGGTACGCAAGACTGAGAGATGTAACATTTCTGTTGAAGCCAACTGTGTTGTGGAGGCAAGAGAGGAATGTGAAGAATAGGCCTTCTGACTTGATTGCTGCATTGCTCATGAGATTTACAAACAGCAGCATATGCAGAAGTGTTTAATATTAATTTGTTTCATTTGTGCAGAGGGCCCTAGGTTATTTTGTAGATCAGTGGACCTCAGTGAAGAAAAAGATGATTGGGAGGACAGACGTAGGTTATTGCTTGAGGTGAGTATTCTAACATCTGTTACATGATAACTGTGGCTGAAAGCTCAGCTTGAGGGAGGGAGTGTGGCTGCTTATTTGCTTTATTTGCATTGAAAATGAATCCAGGATCTTTAGAAGGGCTTGTAACTTTGTAATTGTCAGGGAGCTCAAGATTTTTAGTATGCAAGCGGTGTGTATAATATCATGTTGTGATGTCCAGTCAGGTAAATGACTGAATCTCTGTATTGTACAGGACCACTTACTCTACTGCATGTAAAAAAGTGTTGGAAATCAACAGGTGAATTTATAAATTTCTTTTAATATTAAATTTAAATTTAAATATTTTCAGGAATGCCGGAAGAAGCACAAGGATGCAAGAAGGAAAGTGAAACCAAAACAATAAATCTTTCTCATCTTCCTGGACAGAAATTGTCTCATGTTTCTTCTTCAAAGAAGTTGCAGAAAGGTGTTACTTCCAAAATTCTAGTCTTTCAAAGGTCTAACAGGAAATAATACCAGAAAAGACTGTTAAACTTCGCTTCTAAATACATTCATGTTTTTTGTATCAATTCACTGTATCGAGGTTTGGTTTCTTTTGTCTGTATCATTTAAATGTAACTTGCTGCCGTGCAACATTTTTGAGAACTCAATCATGCAACAGAGACACCACAGGGTTGTTTTGTTGTGTTCGCTGGCCCATGCTGAGCAGGGTTGAGAGAGCAGGTAGCTCTGTGTCTCTGAGGCTATATAACCTGTGTTCTGCTGAAAATAAGAGATCCTCTTTGAGGTTCCTTTACAAATACTTGGAATGTGTTATTTCCAGAGAAAAAGTGTACCAGAAGTTTATGAAAATACATGTATAACAGGGAAGACATAAGAAACAGATGGCTTTGTATTTATTCAGAGCTGATTTTTATACTTTTTGCTTGGGTCTGTACATTAATGAATATCATGGACAGATGTTGGCAAGTGTTGTGTGCCTGTTGATATTTTTACAGGCCTTATTTTTATGTCCCTTTGACCGATAGGCTCTGGCTCTGCGAAGCCCTGAAGTGCAGCAGCCCTTGGCAGCCCCTCCCCAGCCCTGTCGCTCCCCTGCCCTCTCATCAACTCACCAGGTTGCACTGACTAAGAACTTATTCCTTTTTAGTGAGCTTGGCTCCATGGGTCATGGTGGCCGCAAGGCTGTCACCTCCACTGGCCTGCATGTGGCCCAAGTAGGGGCTGGGATGCTCTTGGCCGCATGCCACCCACTGTGCTGTGGAGACAGACACCACCTGACTGGGCAGCCTTCTCCAGGGGCCCCTGCTTGAGCAAGTAGGTGCATGGATGAAACAGTCTCAGGGGCTGCTCCTCTGCATGACATACAGCATTGTTTCCCTCTGTGTTTCCTGCTCACTGGTGCACAATACAGCAACAGTGGGCTTGGTTTACAGACCAGTTTTGCTTTTTCCAAGGGATGTTAGATGGCAGAAGCCCTCTAATATTGCATGTCGCGTTCCTTTTCTCCTGCTCTGGTGGTGCCTGAGGCAGTGTCTGGTTTCTGTCCTGGCAGCTTCAGTAGTGTCCTCGGTGGTGCTTGGTGAAGAAATGTCTCTGCTGCCTGAGCTGTCACCTGAGCCCGCAGCCTGGAGTGCCTTCCCCTGGGGATCCTCCTGCCCCTGCATGGAAGCTTGTACTGCAGCACCTTTGCCAAGGACCCCCAGGGACTGATGAAATGGCTCCCTCAGTGGGTAACCCAGGTACAGTAACTTTCCCAGGGTAAATGGTCTCTGTCTTGTACTTCCCTCATGTTGCTTTTTCTCCACAAGACATCCTCACAGATCTACAAGAAGGCGCCGTGTGAGGGAAGATTTAGTCTTCACTACCCTGCTTGCTCCTTCCTAGACTTTTGCAGAATCTCTCCCTCTCAGAAGGATGGAAAGCTCAGGTGTGTTAGAAGATGACTGTGAGCATTGGGACAGGTGAATGGGCAGCAGTTAAGAGGCTTGTGCAAGTCTCTTCCACTGAGAACCCCTTGATGTTTATTTCAGGTAAGCCGGAGTTTAAAGGTTAAGTCAATGACTGGGGAAATACAGGGGTGAGACAAAGCTGAAAGCTGTCTTGTCTCGCGAGGAGCAAGTTAAACAACAGAAGATCAAAAAGCAAATAGCCAAAGTACTGAGGAAGAAAAACTGTATTTGTTATGATGCTATTTCTTCTTGTTTTCTTATCTTTGCCTTCTGAAGCTTGTCTCATTGAACATATTTGCGAAATTATGAGGGTGGCACATTTTGATGTCTTAAAATTTAGTAGGTTTTTTTCTTCATCGTGTTTCATCTGTTATATTTGAGGATCTTGCAGACGTGAATGTTTGGTATCTTTTGTTCAGCCTTCCCTTTCACCCTTTTCTAACATACCTTTTCTTCCCTTACAATTCTCTGGTTTCCTCTGTGGTGTTTAAAGTCAAAGCGTTTGGAATATTTTGTCTAGTTAGGCTTTATGCACTGAAAACATGGAAGGTTTCTGTGCACTGGTGTCAGCAGCAGCGACACGTCACTCAGGCCTTGCCGTGAATGGGAAGCATGTTCGTGTGTCCTGGCCATGGCCTGTACGGGCCCCATCAGCTCCTCGGCTCCTTCCTGCTGGTGGCAGCAGCTGCCTGGGTTTGCTGTACTGTGGGTGGAACGTGGCTGGAGCACAGGAAGGGGAGGATGGCAGACGTCATCCCATGAGCTCAGTCGTCGGTTTTCTTTAGCGATAAGGCTGTGTTTATTGATCTCTTAGCTTCTGCGTAGCTCTGTATTGTCTTCTCCGAAGCATGGAGTTCTTCATCCTCAAAGGTTAAGGGTGAGCTGGCCACTAGAGGAGTGATGGATGTTCTCTGTTAACCCCTCTCCCTTCCCAAAGGGATGAGAAAATAAATACGGAAGACAGACTTATGGACTGGAAAAAACAAACTAAAACAGCTTTAGTGAAAATGGTAACAAAAAAAAGAGAAATATATACAATTTCATACAAAACCAGTATTTAACCCAACCACCCCAGTGGCAATTACGTCCCTATCAGCACTGATACTGTGAAGCAGGCGCTGGGGAAGTCCCAGATGGGACTCAGAAGCAGATGGGAACTAGATTCAGAGGCTGGATTTGGGAACTGGATTCAGGAACACATGGATCAGGATCAAGGCAAAAGGGACAGAGTCCTCCTTGGACATCAGCCATTGAAGAAGAGGCTTGAGCCTCATGATCTCTAAGCTCTATACTGAATATTATATATATGAGGTGGAATCTCTTGTTGGTCAGTTTGGGGTCACCTGTCCTCTCCTCCCTGCAGGTGCCACCTCTGACTTACTCCACCCTCAACATGGTGCACAAGGTTGAGCAGCTACATTGGTCTGCACAGGAGCAAGGATAAACACGAGCCTTTCTGCACACCCCAACCCCTGGTAGTCACTGGAACCATCAGGTGCTGTCACTTCTAGAACCAGGCACTGTCTGCAAAGATCTGCCGTAAACTTCAGAAGGGGCAGTGACAGAGAAGAGACTGCGCTAAAAAGTGAAGTCACTGAATAGAATTAATTCTGTTCTAACCCAAACCAGGACAATCTTGTGGTGGTATTTGCTGAGGGCAGATGCTCTTTTAAGCCAGAATTTCATGGCTGCAGGTCTCTTAATGCCCATTTTGTATAATCCGGAAAGAGCTTGTTCAGCCTGAGAGTGAGGCCCTCTCCCTGAAGGTCCAAGGAGCCTGAGGCTGTGGCTGTGCTGTGTTCAGCAGGCAGATCAGTAGTTAGCTTTAGTCCAGCTGGACCAAATACAAGAGTACTCAAATAGTAACAGAGCTCAGTGTGAGCTAGCAAGCTCTGCAAGGGACTAGGCTTCCTGGGAGGCTTTGAAAACTTGAAGCACTGAAAACTTCTAGCCTGGCAGCTACACTCATTTTATGGCACTGTAGCATAGTAATAGAACTTTGGGATGTGACTGATTCGAATTGCATTTGAACTCATCAGGACATCAGTCCTCGAGGGCTTGGTTGTGCTGCTGAGCTACTTCATTTTTGTCCATTTGGCACAGGAGGTGAATGTAGTGAATGAAACTGTGGAGTTTTACTGCCTTGGACAGAGAGAGGTAAAATTTGCAGAAGACCCCAGTGAAAACTTCTTTTTAGCCCATGTTGCTGCTGACTAACGGCCTGCTTGGTGTTGGTTGATACAGAGCAACTGTTAAGTAGCTGTACTTTGATGGTAGGTCCAAGCCCTAGCTAGGTATGTTACCTTTGAAAAGGTAAAAGTATTACCTGGCTGCTTCTGCTGATGTTGTTGTATTTAAAAGAACAGATGCTTGTCAGAGGAGATGGTCGTGAGCGTGTGCATGTTGGCACCCTGTGTCCAAGGTGAGATAATGTGGTAAATCTTAACCACAGAAGTGGTTTAAGGTAATTCATTTTATGCTGCACCATCAGTCTCGGTGATTCAGCTGGAAGTGGTAGTTCTGTATCAGTTGCTAACTTATTTTTATCAGAGGCAGGTAAGGGTTGAGACACTTGAGTGGAACAGTACCTTAAAAAACCCAAACCCCTAAACCCTACCTACACACTCTCACTTGTGATGGTAATGGACAGTCTGCTCTCTGCAAAAAAACACTGATGCTGCAGCTTGCACTAAAAAAGTCTGCAGTCATCTTACAAGCATGAAGATTTCATGTCGTGCTTAAGATATTGCTGAGCAAAAATGAAGAATCGTCCTTGTTTCTGTTGCGTACACATGACTATATTGGGATTTGATCTGTTTGCCTGGGAGAACAGCAGTCTCAGACTCAGATGTAACAGTCTGATACAAATTCCTAAACATTCCAGGAGACTTTGGCTGTATTTTCACTAGCCATCAAGTACTTCCTGAATGTAAATGTGCCAAAATCTCAGTGTAGATAATTTGTGTAGAAGGTCCTTGCTTTAATCGTCTTCTTGTGGAAATGGTATCCTCAGCTAGGAGATAACTATGGTAAGGTTATTATGTTAAATCTGTGTTTGCTCATTGTATCCATAAACTTTTGTCACATTGGCTAGAGGGGGAGTGGGGGGAGTTGGTTTGGGTTTTGTTTTGAGAAAAAGTATGAAAGCTTAAACTAGAAACTGACGTGAATGTTAAGCAATAAGCACGTAACTGTTGTTGTGGAACTGCCACACTGGACCACAGATTAGCTGATCTTTCTTGCTACGTAATTCCCCTAAACTTTTAACACTCTACAAGATGCAACTAATCTGTGGCAAGTATTAAAATCTGCTTGCTCATTAAAAGTCAGGCAGAGAGACAAAGATGCAGCTTCCTGATTTTATTTTGCTCCTCCCACTGGTCTGCCTGTAGCAGCACCAAGGAACTAAACATAACATGGGCTCTGAGAGAAAGGATGATTTACAACTTTTCAGTGTCCGAAAAAATCAACAAAAGAAATGCAGCCACGTGCTCTGCTGCTTAACGCTCATGTTTGCTCCCCTGAATTCCCCCTGTCCTTCCCTGGCCAGCTCTGCTGGGGTCCATCCCCAGGGCTGGAGCAGGGCCAGTGCAGGCACCCCAGTGTCCAGCCAGCAGCAGTGTTCGGTCGAGGGCAGAGCTGCTCTGGGGTTGGGTTAACCACAGTGGCCCCATTGAAAGCACAAGTTCGCAGATTCAGAGTGTTAGGGATTGGAAGGGACCTCGAAAGCTCCTCCAGTCCAATCCCCCCACCAGAGCAGGATCACCTAGACCAAGTCCGACAGGAACTCGTCCAGGTGGGTTTGAAACGTCTCCAGAGAAGGAGACTCCACAACCCCCCTGGGCAGCCTGGGCCAGGCTCTGGCACCCTCACTGCAAAGAAATTCTTCCTAATATTCCAGTGGCACCTCCTGTGTTCCAGTTTACACCCATTACCCCTTGTCCTGTCACTGGTGCCATCGAGAAGAGTCTGGCTCCATCCTCTCGACACTTGCCTTTTCCGTATTTCTAAACATTAATGAGGTCCCCCCTCAGTCTCCTTTTCTCCAGGCTAAAGATCCCCACCTCCCTCAGCCTTTCCTTGTAAGGGAGATGCTCCACTCCCTTAATTGCTCGTGTGTAGCCAGTGACTGATTTCCAAGCAGAGAAGCCAAAGGAGCAGCAGTTCTGGGTTCTCCAGCCTGCAGAGCTCTGTAGGTGCCTGCTCTGTGTCCGTACATTTGTGGCTGACTTTCTCTGTTGGCAACTATGAGCCAGCTGGAGTGGCAGATAATAAACCTGCCCTGCGCTTCTTTCACCCGTGTGAAGGAATGGGTTGATGCTCAGAGAAGTCTCAATATTTGTCAATATCCATCCCATTGAAGTTTCATCTTCCCTGTGTTTTTAAGAACAGTATTTACAGGGTTTGAAACAGCTCTACTGCGAATTACAGCTTTTTTTACATCAATTTTATTAGACTATGTGTGATTAGAGTATTTTTGCTTTTCAACTCGAGTGCTCATTTCAAATGCATGTATTTTGATGTAGTTTGGTTTTGCAAGATGATATTCTTTAACAAAACTTGGACACACATCTCCTATGATCGTTATTTTTCTATCTTCAGAACATGCTGGATTTTAACTTTCAGAATATTGAAGACAATAAAGTCTGACCTCCGTTCTCTCTTTTCCTTTTCTTCTTTGCCATGTTAGATATAAAAGCCATAGAGCTAACTGAAGGACACAGCTGCTTTCCACCATGCTATCCTATAGCATTCATCTCCTGTGGAAGATTACCTACTCCCTCAGTGTATAACGCATCCTGAAAATGCTAATTCTTTACGAGAAGAAATTGAGACCTTGTCCCTTGTAAGTGTTCTTGAAGAATACTATCCATTAAAAAAAAGCAAAGGCATTTTTGGGATGTGGGTTTTTTTAAAAGGAAGAATGAAGATATTACAGGCTTGAAAAGGTTCTTATGCTTAAAAAGAAAGGGAATACTTCGTTAAGCTGTGCATGAATTTGTTGATTGAGGGAGGTCTCTGTGTTAGAATATCTATCTAAAGCTTGGCTTTCTCTGATTAAATCTTTGGCTTTTCAACCCTGGCGGTTAGGCGATGTAGTTTTTTAAAAATAATTAAAAAATTAAGTGTTTCTCATGCCCTGTTCATTTAAATTTCTGCTTATACATAAATTGAAAATATTTTTCCCCTGCAAAGTACTTTTCAGCTTCATTGAGATAAAACTGGCAGGTAAGATGCAGTTAAATAATTTGAATTCCCTTGAAATGTGTGTATTTTCAATGAAGGTGTTAATGCAGATGGGTAGGATGTTGTTTTAAACCAAAGTACCTGATAGTTCATGAGGGCAGTTCTGACGCACCGAAGGAAGCCTTTCTTAAAGTTAATGTTTAATTAGGGATCCTCTTTATTTTGTTTGCAGTTTGTAGGCAGAAATTAGAAACCAGTCCTCTCCCAGTGTAAGCAAGGAGGAGTCACAGGCTGGAACGGGCTTGCCACTAGACAGCTCCAAAGCAGCAGCAAGACGATGACCTCGGCAAGCAGCTGAATGAACAAGGTTCTGCAAAAAAGGATTTCTTTTGAGGCTGAGCAGTGTACTAACTATATACTGTGCTCTAGAGGACAGTATATAAAGTGATGGATGTACCTACTGCTGAGATACACTCCTCTGGGCAAAGGTAGAAAATAGCACATAAATACATTTTGGGAAGGAAACAAGATCCTGTTGAGTTCAATATGATTTTGTTGTTTATTCGAGGGCAGTTGGGGGTTAATTTTTATAAGCGAACTGAAGTTGTGCTCCTGTTGCCGAGAGGAGACAT
The DNA here is from genome assembly GCA_013389965.1 of Todus mexicanus. NCBI lineage: Eukaryota > Metazoa > Chordata > Aves > Coraciiformes > Todidae > Todus > Todus mexicanus. Next base: position 10,440 of record WEIS01027320.1, read on the forward strand.
CCCTTCCTTCTTACATGTCATCCTGCTTCCCCTCCACCCCCAGTCACAGGACTCTTAACCACAACTGAAATGGGTGGGTGTGACTGTGCTGTTTAATTAAATGATGGTATTGACATGAAAACAATTGTGACTGCAGCCATGGTGCTCCTCACAGGAGCAAACACTGGGCTGAGATGGTACAGCCCCTGTTGCAAAGAAATCAAGGTAAAGTTACTTGTTACAAGAGTAGGAAAGTAATTGATCATGCATCTTTGAAAAAAGCCAAGAACTTCTATAGAAAAATTGCATCCAAATCAAATACTTTTAAGAAATACTCATGTGTTTAAACATAATATAATATAATATTAAAAATGCATTCCAGCGTTGAATTGTAGGTGGTGGAGAAGTCTCTTGCTATTACTGCAGAAATATCAGTTAAGTTCCATGTCCAGAGCTGATTTCTGTCTTCAGAAGCACATGAATTTCTGGGGTGACAGGGGAGTTCGCTGCAATCTCCTGGCCGGGCAGCCAGGGCCACCTGACTGTGCGGAAGCAGCCGAGGCGTGTGCCAACATTCCTGGCTCTGGCTGGAGGGCCTGTGGGCGCGGCGAGGAAGCAGAAGGGGCAGATCTCCCTGCCTCACTGATTTGCTGTTGGAGATTTTTTTTTTAATTATTATTTTTGGCATTGGTGGAGTTCAAACCATGCTTTACTTTCAAATTCAACTTCCAGGGAAATAGAAATTCTGTTGACTGTGTTCTGCATTAGGCAAAACTAATGCAGCTTGCTGGTAATGTTTGCACGTGCAGTTATTTATTTTATGGATCGAACGTATATTGTTGCAAAACCCCTAAAGTGCACATCTTATCATTTCCGTGAGTGACGGAATCCTGTGATGAAGAGCTCCTTACTTCTTGGCCAATTACTTTTTGTAATTGGAGAAGAATTTTCCCATTCACCACAAAGGAATCGGGTTTTAGTGGTGGAGATTTAAGTCCCACTTGCTGCCGAAATCTCTGTGCAAGCTCTTTCACATTAATCCTTTCGGAAGATGCCACCTAAAGCTGTAACAACTGAGCTGATTAATGAAATTATTCTTTTTAATTATACGTGGAGGATTTTCTCAGTAGCTTGGCCAGTTACTTGGGATCATTCGCTTTAACATTATTTTTCTATGACTAAATTGTACTACAGAATCCCACGGCCTGCTCAGGGCTTGCTCAAGCGTATCAGTTCTCAGAACGCTGAGGTTGTTCGCTTTCTTAAGTTTCTGGGTTCCAAATGCAGTGTTGCTTTGCATTAGAATAGGAGCTGGAGGTGCAGTATGTTACCCTTTCCATTTCACATCTTAAGCAGCAGGTATTTTTGCATCACTTTTCCTTTGACTGGGACACACCCTTAATTTCCAACAAAAAGAACTAATGCTGGGACGGTTGAGATTTTTAAACCTGTGGGCACAGTCTTGTCAGTGCTGATTTTAATACACAGGTCACACAAAAAGGGAAAACACTATTTTTTTTCAAAATTAAAAAAAAACCTGAACAACAGATGAACAAAACCCTTTAAAGGTATTTTATTTGCAAACCCAGGACTTGTTTTCTTTTATTTGTTTTCTACTTTCAGTTTAATACCTTTGGAAGTTGCCTCACCTTGGTTTCTATGCTTTCCTTCATAGAATGATCGCGCACTTTCAAAGGTTATTTTACCGGACAATACACCAGCAGGAATTTGAACCATGTTCTGTTGCTTTGGAAACAAGAACCAGTCTAACAGAAGTTTGCTGGGCTTTGCATGAACCCTCTATCGACTAAGCTTTTCTGCCTGGACACGGCTTAATTTCAGAGTTGTACATTTTCAGGCGAACTTGTTACTTTTCCTCTTGGCCCAGGCGTTGGGTGTTGTAACTCGGTGAGGCTGGCCAGGCTGCCGGCTTAGCTGCTGGAACGGGGAGTGGAGCTTATTACGTGTGGCAGGAGCAGGCAGAGTTCGTGTAGCAACAGCTCGCCCAGCCAATCCGCGGAGCTGTGCGATGCAGCACAAGCATTCGCAGCACTTCCTCTGCTTTTATTTTTAATATGCTCTTTCCTCACCCCCCCCTCCTCCACTGCAGGCATGAGGCGACATCCTGAGGCTTTCGCTCGGGTTTGTGCAATGGAACTTGGTTAAACCTGGCGCTTGTTGTTTAAGCGTTTAGTTGTGACCTACATCTGCCAGGGAAAGGTTCTGTATTTTCCTCTGCCTTTCACTAAACTACTCCACAGCGCCAGCTCTACAGTGTAGCTAAGGAAAATGGCTGAATTTCTGTGTACACAGTTTTCAAGGGGATTTAGGAGACACTGAACCAATTTTATTAGCGCTTACTGCAGTTTTCCAACATCGATTTAGATGAACAAGGCTACAGTAAAGGGAGTACTGGAAAGCTGTGGCACACAGCACAGCATTACTCACCACATGCTGTGGATTGCTGAATCAGAAGCGGTTAATGCTGGTATTACTGAGTCTCCTCTGTGGAGATAGAGATGGACGGCTAAGCAGATGAACCTGGCAAGTAGCTTTGTGTTGTAAGGAGAGGGGAGAGGTTGGGAGTTAATGCAAGTTAGAAAAGCTAGTGCTGAAGAGCTGAGCTCTGGTCTCGCCTTCCAGGTATTTAAGATAGCTGGATGCACTGGATAACAGAAATGTGGAAGAAAGGATCTCTGAATCTCCTGTCTACTGGTGTTTTGGGACAGAGAAAAGCAGGTAATCGTAATAAAAGCAGAAACTGGTAATCATTCTCCCCCCCCCCTTTCATCTACAGCACAATTACCAGATTCGTTTGACATTCTGGCAGCAAGCAGTGCCTCTGCTTTGGTAACAACCTGCAGTACCAGCAGCTGAGCTGCAGGGAAGATAGATACACATGGTAGCTCTTTAAAAGACAGAGCCTTAAACACAGAGGCCCTTTGTGCTGCTGAATAACTCGACCTGCTGTTTCTGACAAGTCCCTGAATTTAGCTTTATGGTATTTCTTAGCCCGTAGCCTTGTTCGCGTTTGTTTTTCAAATGCTTTCTCACCCAAGGGCAAAAGCCGCTAGCCTGTTGCTCAGCTGTCAGGCTTGGAGGGAGCTGAGGACACTGCTCTGTGATCACACCGCAGCACCTGGTGCCAGTGGGAAATGAGCAGTCCCCTGGCCAGGGAATAAGCTCACTGAAAGATTATCTGTGCTGTTTCCAGTACTTATCTGGAACCCCCTTTACTTTGCTCGAATGCTCAGTATTAAATTTGTCCTTTGGTAGCTTTTTTTTTTTTTTTTTGCTTAAGAACATGGAGTAACATCAATTAAAAGTTGAGCCTTTGCTCTTTGGATTTTGTGAAAACAAGAGTGCAAATGTTGAACTTATCTGTCATTTTAATGAGTAGAATATTTAGGGGCGTTTTTTCACCTAAATGTCCGTGCATGTTGCTTGTTTCAGGCTACAGTTTTATTATCTGTGCTGTTGCAGTTTTCCTAAGGCAAGTCAGAAGATGGGCTATCCACTGGGCACTCTGAATGACACTTATAAAGAACACTGCATTTGCCTCCTGTGGAAAAGCCATTTGAAGAGGAGTTATCAAGGAGGGAGCTGTAACCCTGTGTCATATCTACATGCTGCATAGTGTACAAGGCCACAGGACACAGCTGGGAAGGAAGTTCTTAGAGATGCAGCTGCTATAAACCGGTCAGCAGTCTGTTAATTAAAAGTGACACTGATACGAAATAGTTACCACTTCTGGGTGCCACCTAATGACAACTGTACATGAGGGAGTTACATGAATTTGCTGTGGCACATTTTCAGTAACACACAGTGAGACTAGCTTGGAAAACTGGCTTTTTAGCCTCGAATTAATACAAAATGCTGTAATGTTTAAGTTGCATTTAATACTAGTTTTTCTTTCTGGTAGATGTGGTTAGGTTGTTGGGTCTGCTCTTGTAACTAGTGTATATTTTGTCACCTTTCATATGTGTTACTAAGATGTGTGCATGACGGAAGATGAGATATTTCACTTTTTAGCAAGTGCAGTAGGTAGCTGTTCAGAAAAGATCATTGACCAATTAATCATTCCTTCTATTTGTTTGCTCTTGGCAGGAGCACAACTTCTGTCAAGAAACTGCAAACTTCAATGTCATTGCTTGGAGGGGGTATATGATATTGACTCTGTTACTTCCATTTTTGAAAGCAAATATCTATTATGCAAATAACCAAACCAAAATTCTGAAAATTAAGGTGTCATTTGGTAGATGTAACCCATGAAACATTCAGAGTTAGCACTCTCCTGGTCTAGTTCCTACCTTCACCTCTTGTGAGAAGATACTAGACAGGTCCACAGCACCCCCAGAGAATATTTTATGGAGTTTTAGACTTGTGCGTTGTTTTGACTATTCTTGTTCTTTGTTAGTGATCTACCAAGCTTTGCAAGCTAGTGGAGTAAGTCTGCTGAGGCCTAGGTGGCAATTACAGAATAACATGAGTAACACATGAACCTGTGATGATTCTTCCCAACAGAGAAGATCAGGAAGGTTGGGATATATTCCCTACATCCTCCTCTGGGCTGTCAGCATGAAATAATTCTAGCCTGGCAACAGCAGTGTCCCAGATGTGTCGGCAAACTGGCACCAACTGAAGTAGTATTACAGGCATCACGGCAACACAGATCAGTCATCTCTTTGTGGTACAAGACAAGCAAAAGAGAGCGGAGAAGGTGAAATTAAACCATCATACAGCATCTTTGAGACAAGCTTTAGTGGATGAAACTTTTAATCCATTTGCTCCCGTTAACCTCTTTGTTTCTATTCCATCCTTTATAGTCCAGCAGAATGTGTTTAATTTTTAATTATTTCATTTATGCCTCTAATCTGTATGTGAATCACTGTAATGAACTTTCGCTGTTCAGTTGTTTACCTCAATTAAAGGCTGCAGATTCTGCCACTGCAGAGCCAAGAGAAATTTTGACAAGCTGGAGCAGTTGGGCAAGTGGAGGGAGGTTTGTCACCAGTTGGGCGAGTGGAGGTTTGTCACCGTCTCAAAACATTTTAATGGTGTCTCAGCATCAGCCTGGGCTGTGCTACGTGTTACTGCTCTGCGCTCTTCTGCTGGCAGACAAAAGCAGGGAGGTCGTATAACCTTGCCTATTTCGTGTCATGATTTCATGTCTTTGTGGAGTTCCGTAAGTGTATCTTGTAGGAGGTTCATTAAATCACATTTTAATTATCCTAATGAAAAATTATTTTGCCTTCCGTGAGGATAACTTATCTTTCCCTTCAACACAACAAACCTAAGTAGCAGGAAACTACTAATCAGACCTTAATGCCATGAGCTTGCAGAATTCTAAACTTAAACCAAGGGTTTCTGGCTTTCTGGCTTGGGTTGTTTGCAAGGTTTTTTGGCTTTGTTTTGTTTGGGGTTTTTTCCTTGCAATTGAAAGATAGAAAATCTTAATATTCTTATTTCAGCGGAAAGCTGGAGATCTCCATGTAATCATGATTTCAAGACCCCGTTCTTTAGAGAGAATGCCACATCTTGAATCATCAATACCTTTTCATATTCTAAGTGAAATGAGTTTTTCATTGTATTCAGTGATAAGACAATTAGTGTGATCTAATAATGTCAGGTGCTTGCCACTAGAATTTCCCTACACATCTGAAAAACATCCCCCCTAAACCAACAAAACAAAACCCACAAAACCTATGCCATAAAAGGCCTAATTTTGTTTCATTTCTGAGCATACCCTGAGAGCACTTACCCCAATGCAAACTGTTGAACACTGAGTTCTTGAGCAATCAGACCTCACGGTTACATGCTTAGATGTTCTGAAGTATAATGCAAGTCTTCAAGAACTTGGTTTTGAGCACTGCAGCCTACCTGTTCAATAGAATATTGCTCAAAATAGGGGGGTTTTTATGATGCAAGCTCTTTGCAAACACTTTTGCACTTGTGGTTTCTGGTTTCACGGTGTCAGGGGTGGCTGACCAGCAGTTAATCGAGCGTTGGGTGTCGCTGTGTTTTGCTTTCTCTTGGCAGTGTGGCTGAGACAGCTGCAGAGGAAAAAAATCAGAGGCAGATGCTGTTCACTGCTCAGCCCCTTCGCACTCCCAATCACCCGCTTCGCAAAACATGTCACAATACAGCTAAAGGAGCGCTGAGCTAATCAGTACCTAGCGGCAGCTAAAGATTCACTTAATGAGCCTTTTCTTTTTTTCTTTAAATTACCATTCCAGAATCACAAGCAGACACGACAAATGACTGCTCAGCATTAGACGTTACCTGACTGTTGGAGCAGTTTCTGAGAAATGAAGTTATCTAGTTTAGGTACCCGTGAGTCTGGTGCCAAACAAGCTCTATTCTCGCATTTGTCACACAGAAGCTTTTCTGTGCTTTATGTGGGGTTCCTCTGACGCTTGCCTGGGGGGGGGCTGTTCCTTTGGTTCAGGTGCCCACATCTTGCACGAGACCTGAAAGCCTCCTACAGTTTTATGCAGTCTTCTTCCTGCCAGGTTCTCCCCTTGCAGGAATTTTTGCCGCTCTTGGTGTAGTATGGGGTCTATGGTAGCTTGCACCAATATGATCACTCATTCTAGACACCCAATGTGCAAGATCTTATTTCAGTTGCCCTGCGTGCAGTAGAGGGCTATTTATACCAGCTTGGTTTTGCATGTGACACTTGAGAGTAATGGGATATAAAACATCGCAGCCTTTTAAATTCCTTTTCTTAGCTTGGCTCTCATCTGTGCCGTTAATACAAGTAACAAACTGCAGTCTCGGTGGCGACAAAGAGCACAGGTAGCAGAGAAGCCATTGATTTGACTATGTTCCTCACCAGCTTTGCAGACGAAGTTATTTTCTCTATGAAATACCAGTCAAAGATGTGCAGTCTTAGTTCTTTTCTAGCCCATCTTTAGAAGAAGCTTAAATTGGATGGGGAAAAAAATAGCTACAGTCCTTCCAAGAAAGATCTTGTAAGCATAAGCGAAGCCGAGTTTGACATGCTATAGCTTCTTGAAGACAGTTGTGGGGTTTGATTTTTTTTTTTTGAGATTAAAAGCATATTTTTCCTGGTTTAGATTCACAGATTTTTATGTCCTAGATGCCTTCTTCATATGCTCCTCTCTTACCATGCGTGTGATTGGTAATATGTATTCGCATGACCAAACTGACTGATAAATTGCGATCCATTTGTGTTTCAATGCAGATAATTGTGGATGCTGGGATGCTGCCACGTTCTACAGTTTAACTGGCAATGTACTAGGCTCTAAGTAGGCATGATATGTGTTTCATGCTGTCAAGAAGAGGAGAGATAGCAAAGCATAAGAAACAATGTTATGTGGTGCAGTCGCTGCTTTGAATTCTAAATGAATAAGAATTTGTGGGGTTGAGTTCGCAACTAACATTCGTTTTTAAATTGTTTTTTTGTTTTCAAGTTACAGCTGTTGGAGGAAGTGGGAAGAATGTGTCGCCAAGTGGAATGGCCTCGCTTAACTTTGACAAGAGACAGTCTTGATACAGTGAAGGTAATGGTGGGTAGTGAAAAGAGAGGTGAACTCTTACAGTGCTTAACCAGTTGGTACCTACCAAATTGGAAGGGACCTCAAGGATCATCTAGTCCAACCTTTCAAGCTGAAAAAAAAATAGTTTAAATGATCTGGCCCAGCACCCTGACAAGCTGTCCAGTGTAGGGGAATCCACCACTTCCCTTGGGAGATTATTCCAGTGTCTAATTGTTCTCATGGTCCAAAATTTTCTTCTGGAGTCCAATTGGAATCTCCCCAGGAATAAATTGTGCCCCTTACAAAGAAAATAAAAAAGTACTAAATAGAAAGACACGCAGACAAAAGATCACCTAGTCCCTGTAGGCTAAGAAATGCATGTTTGTTTACCTTAACTCTTTTTGGTTTCTGAGGTATGAAGT
>WEIS01027320.1:18950-41757 GCA_013389965.1 Todus mexicanus
TTCCTCTCTGGCTCCCACTGGCTGTAAATAGGGCAGATCAACGCAGTAGCCTTGGCAGCGGGAGTCATTTTTAAGGATACAAATAAAACTGAGGTGTCAATCTCTCACAGGCTGTCACTGCCCAGCTTTGGTGCTTGGCTGCCCTTTTTGGTTTCTCTATTTTCTTTCTTCTTTATTTTTTTTTTTAACTTGTTTCTAATCTCTACTGTTAAACCAAAACAAAACCAACTGTACAAAAAATAAACCCAAACCAAAAGCCTAAACCTTTATATTAATAGTATTTCATATTTTTTTGTTCTAGAAAATAATCATTAGGATTATCTGATCCATCCTCTGCAATCTTATGTCCCTGATTTTTATCTTTTTCTGCTACTCTTTTTTTTTATTATGAGACCAGAAAGTGAAAATTTTCATGTGCAATCAGAGAAGGCACCAGCCTCGGCCTCCAGATAGCATCAAGTTTGCCATCTCATTCATTTCATCATGGAGTATGGTAACTATTTCACACCAGACCTCCCCCCCATTTCCCGTCTGGTTTGGTATCAGCTAATTATAAAGACAGGACCCTGAGTCAATTTACTGATTGTCCCGCTATCCTAGGTCAGGGTGGCAAGCCACAGGTGACAGCCTCGGTGACTGACACTAAAATGAGCAAGTACTGAAAATGAGCAGGTATTTTTGGATGAGCAGGTTGTCAGTCTTCTTGCCAAAGCAGCGCTCTGAAACTTCGGAGCAATTAGAGAGAAGGGTGATTCTAGCTGTTGATTTCGCAAATAAATGGGCTAAATTTTGACCAGCTGAACCTGATTAGTGCTGGCATTGATACTCAGAACTCACTGAAAATATTTAAAGAGGGTAATTCCTCCACCACAGATAGCCACAAATACTGTCACGGTACATGTCCGAGTTCTCTGCTTTGAAATGGGAAAGCTTTAAAATACCCTATAAAGCCTTCAGCTGAAATGTTCATTAGCCTCTTATTCCAGGTGCTTCCAAGGATTCCGTGGAATAATCGTTGTTCTAGAACTGGTTCTCTGAACACAGCAACCAACTGTCATCCCCCTGATATTGTATCTAAAGCCGTATTTCAGGTGGTAAAATTACAGTATTTGCTGAAATTCTGAATTTTGTGCTGCTAATAAAGGGTAAGATACCAAAATCAAACATCTGAGAGTTGCTAGTGGTGTCTCATTTCAGCTGAATGGGTCGACTTTGGTCATCCTGTACTCAGGTGCCACCATCAGCTCAAGGGATGCAGGAGGAGCGTGTGGCTGGGAGAGAGAGGGGGTTAAGACAGAAATGGGAGAGAAAGCAAGTAGGTTGATTTGCAGGTCTGGGCACTTAACAGAAGGCTTCCAGGTATTTGCAAGTGTTTCTTGCTTGTATTTGTTGTGCTGTATACCTGGAGTAGCGTGTAAGTAGAAAGGGCTGTGCAAAGTTATCAATGTTCCTCTATTATCTTCCCTGCTTCCCTCCCTGAAGGCCCCTGTCCCTGTGTGAGAGGAGATTTTTCTTCATGTTGTCCCGTGAAAAGCAGTGAGCTGAAGCTGCCTGCTCGTGCCTGCTCAGAGGCAGCTTCTTGTGGGGGATGCAGACAGTGTTACTGCTGAGAGAGCTCCGATTTTGACACACAGCGGCTTTAAAGACACTTGTCTGTGTACAGTGGGACTGCTCTTCAGCAATGCGCCGAGAGTTTTCAGTTCACTTTGGCACATCATCTTTGTGGTATGTCTTGTATTTTTCATTCAAATATTTAGAAATCTCCATTACATCATTTGTGTTGGGTGATTTACGGTTAAGAAATGGACAGGTTAAGTATTCCAAAGTGTGATAGTGAGATTCTTTTGATTACCTGCCCTCATCTGATTGTCCTAGCATGGACGTGCTCTCATCTCATGGTTTGTATTTCTCTGAATGTATGTTTTGGTTGAGTTGCCAGTAAATTCTATGGCATTGCAGCATTTAAAAGTTAAACATGTGTGCAAAATACTTTTTTAAAATTACAATTACTGAAGTATATGACAATAGAAGGGCTTTTTGTGTCAAGCTTGTAAGAGAAAATGCTTTTAGTTAGCAAATGGCTGGACAAAATAGAAACCAGTGAATTCTGTCCTTTAGTTGGAGAGAAAATGGCAAGAACCTATTCACACGCACAAACACATCTGATTGGGAACTAATCTGGTGTGCGAAATCAGTGCTCTTTACTCAGAAGAGTAACAGTTTAGGTAATTAGAAATGGATTGAAGTGCTACATCTTGGAAACTTGACCTCTAATGTTACTAAATTCACGTTCTTGTTAGGAGAGGCCGTGGACTCAGTCACGATTTGTACACAGTGAATGAGCCATTGCCAGGGCTATAGGTGGGGCTGGGATTCCAAGTTATAGAAGAATCTGGATAGTCCATGTCCTGTGTGTTGCAATCCACAGCAACGGGCCTAACAGCCTCGGTGTGTTTGCGCTGCGTGGGTGCCCTGTTCCTGAGCGAGGAACACTGAGCTGCGCCGCGCTGAGCCCAGCTCACCTGCAGCAGAACCAGCGCTGGGCTCAGGCTCAAGAGCTTCGCGGCGCCCAAGCTCGCTCTTCTCTGAGGCAGTTTGTTGTGTCTGTAGTAGGCTGGCAATTTTAAGATGCCTGCAAAGTAGCCCTTGAGTTGGAGTCCGCTTGGAGCAGTTTGGCTCTCTGGGCTGTGCTCCGCAGTGGTTCTGAGCATGGGTTACCCATAGGAGCAACAGAGCTGTGTCGGGTCCTGGTGTCCTGTGGCTGAGCTGTCACGGCGCTCTCCCTGTGCCATGCTCACAGCCTGGATTATTGATACATGACCGTAATCTTCAGTTTGAACCAGCTCTTGTCAATTATCTTGCTAATAAGCTGAAAGGGAAGATGGATCCGTGTCTCTAAAAATATGGAGCACATTCATTCTTGAATGAGTAATAATAATAACAAGCCTTGAAACACAAGGGAGAATAGATGCTTGTAAACTTGATTTATTTGGGGGGTGGTTTCTTTTTGGCAATTCACTGTTACTTTTGTATTATTTTTACTATCTTTAGGTAAAATTCAATGTTATTTTGAGTGCAGAGGTGTTTGAACAGCTCAGGTAGAATTCACCTTCATTTCTTACCCACAGACATGAACGTGGAGCCCCAAAATATCAACAGAAATGCGCAAAACCTAAAACTTTAATATACTCCAATTCTTTGTTTCCTTGATGGCCTATCAGTTTTTTGAAACAGGCGGATTAATTGCCTTTTGTAGCAGGCTCAGATTAACATTTTATGCTTCTTTTTAAAATTAAATTAAACTTTAACCCTGAAGATTGGGATGATTGAGTCAGTGGTTGCTATGGAAATGTTCACTTGATAGATAAAAACTGTAACTGGATGTTAGTTTTCCCCTGCCTTGCAGCTTCTGCTAATCCTCTCAGCGTTGGTAACCGCTGCTGCCTTTTGCAAGGCATCCAGAAGGATGATGTGAGTGTCCTGTAACCTGCTTCAGGCAAAATGAGCTAGATAAGCTTCATAATTTAAATCGGTGACCTGAGCTAGCTTGTCTGAATTTTTGCCTGCATGATAAGATAGCGCGTGCGTGAAGGAGCTCAGCTTAACTTTGTACAAGGTGTACATCCGCTTGCTTTAGTGTTTCTAGAACGAGAGCTATTCTTACGTCTTGTTTTACAGCAGATTTATTACCAGGCTTTTGTACCTGGCTAAAGCGTGGTTTATAGTAGTCTAACCTCAACTGCATTCTTACCAATGCTTGTCTGGACCACTGCTCAGACTCTGGTCATTGGAGGTGAGGGGTAGGACAGGACATGTTTCAGGTTTTGTGAAGATCTGCACTTCTGGGAACATGTAGATTTTCCTTTTGACAATTGGGACAGTAGAAGGTACCGTTCAGGAAGATGATCTATCTCTGAATGTTTTATACTGACTTTAGCTCACCACAGATCACTGGTCTCTTTTTCTGGTCATCGTCAGATGAGTGACTTTTTGGTTTTTGCCTTTTTACGCCTTTAAGGAAGGAGAACTGTACCTGAATTGCAGTTTCCAGTTTGAGGTTTTACAGCACAACAGAAGATTCTTGCCTCTTCTGCCACAAAAATGAATGAAGCAAGTTCAGGTACTTACCTGTTCACTGACTGTACCTGCAAACCATTTATTGGAGAGACACCATTTTCTGAAAACAAAGATAATGTCTTTTTAAAAAAATCAGCTGACTTTCTCAGAAGAACATACTAGTGTCTCCTTACCTCTCAATCGAACACACTTTATTCTAAACATATTCCTCATCTATGAGGAACTGAAAGAAAAAAAATATGGTTGTAGAAATTAATAGATGTGGAAAAGAACACTGCAAAGAAGGTCTTTTGGTATCCTGAATGCCAGGGATTAGATGAGGTTTGGGGGAAGGAAGTGTCTACACCTCGCTTTAGGAACCAAGACTACATCTTTGTGGTGAAGGCAGAACACGGATGTTCTGAACCACTTATTTTCACTGAGCAAGGAAGCTCTCTGCTTGTAAGGAGCCTTATCTTTATGGAAGGTTATCCTATTGAGGTTTACTTCTGCTTCCTAACTGTTGAGATAAAAATTCAAAGCGTTCTTTTTTAAGTTGTGTGTACAATCTGCCGTGTCCATAGTTGAGGTTTAAGATACATTATTTACATTGTGGTGATTAATGTAAGATGCATAACTAGCCTACTGCGGAGCAGTTCTGTTTGTACAACTCTAAATAAGCAGGAATGCCAAGTAATAGAATGCACTTCATTGCTGGTCAATTAGGCAGGAGTCTGGTAATAACTGGGAGATGTCCTTCAGAAAAAACTCGGTATCACCTTTATCTTGAGTCTGTTTGGTTAATTGGCATGATATTTTATTAATTGCACTCTTTCTTAACCGACACATCTGGAAGCTTTAGAATTGAATAGAGCTGATAATATTTGGGAAACCTAGTGCTGATCCGTATTGAAATAATTTTACAGTCCTGTGGAGTGAAAAGTCTAATTCTGTTTTGTAACATTAAATAATCCAGTTTATGTTCTTAAAAAGTAATGAATGTCATTGGAGGCTGGAGGCTGGTAGTTATCAACTGATATTCCTTTTGAGTATTAAAACTGGAGCTCTAAGCCAGCACCTCATTAAAATACTTACCCAGCTCTTTCAAAGCTGGTGGCTTCCAACTGGAAACTTAAACAAGTCTGTGATAAGGGAGAGTCAACAGAGACATTGTGAGCAGCCTGTACATGGGCCATGAGGTGTTAGTTTTAGAAGCGCAGTAATCGTGAGAACTGTCAAAAGGCAATGGAGTTGTTAAAACGCTTGTTCTACTTTTACTTTGCCGCAACGACAGTCTTTGTTGGTACGAATATTTAGAACGATCAAGTCCATAATATAACTGCGTGACTGTCGCTCTCTGGCATTGCAAGACACTCAGGGTGTCATTTAAGGGAGATACCAGTCCTAAGTATGTGTACGAATTTTAGATGGTCCTTTCACAAAAGCTAATTCTGTCTGTAGCGCTGAAGCATTTACGTGCTTGTGTATAATTCTGGCCCGGAAAGGCAAATGTTAATGTAAATTACTAGTCACGAGCCAAACCAAACAAGGCTGTAGTGCACACATTGAGAAGTACAGGAAACTGCTGACGTGGAGTTCCTGAAGAAGTTCATCTACATCGTTTATAATTGTTCAAAAAAAGTGCAGGTCTGAAGCACGAGTTCAACCTAATAGGTTACCTGGAGTGGGTAGTCTGGAGGAGAGTGCTGGGGATGATAAATGGTCTGCCAGTACAGACGTTTGGATAGCCAGTGAACTCTTACTGGCCGTGCGGTCAGCTGTAGAGAGTCTGGCCTTTAACAGAACTATAATCTTCCTCCTGAGAGAAATCCATGTCTCTGTGCATCTCCCCAAAGTGGATTTTGGTCAGTCTTCCTGAGACAAGGCTGATGTTGGCAGTGCTGCAGCTGCAGGCTCCTCTAAAGGGTTGGGGAAATGAGTTGTCTGTCTTTCCATTGGAATGGAAGCCACAAAGATGAAATACATACACATACACAACAATACCTACATCTTTAATTTGATTTTGGTCACTCCTAGCTACATGTATAAGTGCTGGATAACCCAGCAGAGCGCTGAACTCTTTTATTCCCCAAACCTTTAAAGACTTTGCTGGTATCGTCTGGTATAGTGAAGACGTATTAAAGCTCCTTGTTATGTAGCTATCCAAGGAGGTGCTATTTTGTACTCACAGGAAATCTGGTACCTTTTACCAGCTCTGGAAGATGGAAAGTAGAATTGTAATATACTTTGAAAAGTGATAAAGAGCTACTTATATTGGGGGGGAAAAATAGAGGTCTTGGGAGCTTTGAAATGCTTTTCCTTCCAAGAGCTCCAATATTGTCTGTATTAGGAGGAGGTTATGCAGCTGGGTTTTTTCCTAATGTTAACATATTAGGTTACAGGAATCTTTCCACTTAATTGAGCAAACACAGGAGGGTATTTATGTAACTGAAGATCTGCAACTGCCAGTAGAATTAATTGGGAGAGGAATAATTAGGCAAATAGTAGTGTCCGAATGGTCCCAACAGGCAAATGTATTGCAATCCCAATAGAAATCTCATTAATGTTGTTATTTGTGATGAGCTGCGCCTTTTGCAGAACCGGAACGGGAGGCGAATGTGGGAGGATCGCAGTGGGGTGTCAGCTTGGGTATGAAGCAGAAACAATATCAAGGTTTTAAGCTGTCTAGTCTCATTATTGTCACTTAGTCATGGCTGTGGCTCTGCTATCTGCTTAAAAGCTTTCCTTGATTGAATGAGCCACTTTAGGGTGAAATAGGTACAAAAGAGAACATTTCAGGGTAGTACTTGTTATGGAATTGTTGCTTCGTGTATCAGAAATGAGTTGTCTCTTATGCTGAGAGGATAAGAGAGTAAAGAATGAGACAAAACAAGCTTATTTCAAATACTTTTGCTCAAAGCTGACAGCTCAACTGGTTCAAAGAATGGAAAAGTTAATGAGTGTATTATCTAGACTTTCCATTGGAGTATTATTCATGCGGTGGAATAAAAGAAAGGTTAATTGATGTGATGTCATATTTATAGTGGCTGCTCTAGGAAGCAGTCTCTAGTTGCTGGTCTGTAGCAGCAAGATCTGTCAGATGGTCAGTGAGGGAATATATCGTAGCCATAATCCTCTGGGGGAAGCTGAGGGTGGATGCTGTAACAGAAGTTGTTTTCCCTACTTTTCCCCTTTTTTCTGCCATCTGAGCATCTTTTTCATCTAATACCGTATAGCATTTCTCTCAGCCGTGCTGTACAATACTGTGCATTTTTCAGGCTTGTTTCATAGGTGTGTTGGAGCGGTGTACAGGGCTAAGAAATATTGCACTGGAGGAATATCTTTTTTCAAAACCTACTGGTATAACCAAAGCATTTCACAGACGATCCTTCAGAGATTCCAGCTTGGGAAAGAGGTAAGTGTTACCTCCTGTGAAATCACCTCCTGCGTGCCTTCCGTCTGGGGCATGGAGAGGTTAAGGGAGCTGTTTGAGGGTCGCAAATATCGTGCACAGCAACGCTAGCAATATAAATTGTCCCATACAACTCCATTTTCTAACCAAATTGGAAAAATGGCCTTCACTCCTCTACCAGTGAGCTACGGGGCTGTCCTGATTTGAACCAGTAACAGGGTTTTGGTTTGGTTTTTCATCAAAATGAGCTAAAAACTGAGTAGCGCATCACGTAACAAATTCATTTTATTTTTAGCGACGGGTAAATTAATCCACATCAAGATGTTCTAGACTGACAGCTCTGGAAATCTTGTGCCTCTCTGGCATAGTGGAAGTTTGTAATAACAATAATTAAGTTTACAATAATTTATCTGCTCCACTTCCCCTATTAGCTGTAGTTGCTGATGTCTTTAACTTGATTTCCTATTGTGGCAGCAGCTGTGGATAAATATTGGTTGAGCAGGACTCTATTGATGTGCACTTGTTTTTTAAAGGTGGCTATAAAACATTCACTAATCCTAGATTCTTTGGGCCGTGTTCAGACACACACATCCCTTCCTTAGGGAGGAGAGACAGGCATCCAGGTGAGATTTATGCAAGCGTGACATATTAAAATAGGGTGCAGAGAAGAAGTCGAAATAGTTGTCTGACACTGGGTGTTTTAGCACAGTCTAAATGAGAGGCAATGCTCTGTACTTTCCTGGCCAGGCCAGGATGCCTGAAAACGTGCGATTCTGATTGCTGCTAATACCCTGCACTGGATGCCGTTTGTGAGCTAGCCATTTGTAGCGGCTGTGGCAAAAATCTTTCTTTTGCCGCTTTCTAAACACAGCCCTTTTGTGCTCTCACCCAGAATTTCTAGGAGGGCGTACAAAAGAGCCGTGTGATGCCCGAGCAGCGAGGCTGGTGTCCCTGTGAGGAGCTGGCTGCGCTGGGCAGCCCGCAGCAGCCCTCCAATGCCAGCGACACGTGCAGCGGCTCCGTCCAGTGCGCCCGGGGAGCGCTGGGCACCCGCATTAGAGACGTGGCGCTGGTGCCAGATGTGCGGCGACTCTGACGCATGTAGAAAATACCAGTTGCTGTGCAAGCCTCGTGCAGCTAAAGGAGGGCTGCTTCCCTCCGTTGCGTTCTTGACCAAGGCGTGTGAACACGTTGGGCTGCGTGAGCAGGGCTAAGAGCGGTACTTCCAGAACTGGTGAGCTTTGCTGATGGGAGGGATCTCGTCATAGCCAGCAGATATCGAACAGGGACTTTGCATCTCAATTGCACGGAAAGCCCAAGTGAGGCAGAGCTGGCCGGAGCTGTGCTGCTGAACCCTTCAGGGCTACTGGAATTCTAGAAATCTGCAAGAAGCAAAACCTTTTTCTTCACGTGCTTGTTCTGCCTCTCACCAGAAGGAAAACACTTCCTAAAGCACATATTATCTTCAAATTTTAATTCTTTTTTCCAGGTTTTTTTTTTTTTGCTTTTTTTTTTTTTTTCTGATATCCAGAAGAATATTTTAAAAGTGGAATCCAGGCTAATGCAAGGACAGGGACTGTGGATTTTGAATAATGGGGAAATGGAAATAATCTAGGGCACAATGGGAGTCTGATTGAGAAATAAATAGGCAATAGAAAGTTAGTGCTGGAGAGCGCTTGCCAGTGCTTCAGGAAAGTTAAACAGCTCAGGTAATGAATAGGTCTGAGTAAGTCCAACTCTTCTTTGTTGTGTCTCAGCTGATGAGCATCCTCCCTCTAGCCCTCCTGGCTCTGTGTCCTTTTTTACTACTTGCCTTTCACCACCAAGTGCCTTGCCTGTTTCACTACTAAATGGGAAAAGAAAAATTGTGTCCAATTTATTAAGCTGTTTCTACTGTAAACCTCTCATGCACTGGCTGTCATTTTGTCCTGAAATCACAGAAGAAAAGAAAAACAAATCAACCAAAGAAAAAATCCCAAACAAACAAAATCCCAAACAAACAAACAAGAATCCCAAACAAACAAAAGCCCCAACCAACCAAGCAGCCTCCCCAGGGGAGAGGCTAATGGCTGAAAAATCAAAAGGGAAAAAGGAGCGAAGATAAGGAAGTGAAAAACAAACAAGAGACTGTGAAGGAAGATGTCCAAAGGGCGACACTGCTCAGAAATATTAGGAGCTGTTTATAAAATAACACCCTTCCAAACATTAATAAATCTAATCACATTCACTTGAGGGCAGAGGCCATGAGCCTGGAGGTACCACCTAGCTCTCTTTCTGTTCTATATGTAAAACCGTGCGTCTTGGCAGGAATCCCTGCTGTGGTTTTAATTTGACCGTAGCAGCAGGAGCAGCTGTTTCTGAGCCCTGGTGCTGTTCATCCCAGTTTAAGGCTCATAACCCTACTTCTGGAATTGAACTTCATTGGGTTCATGTCTCCAGTGGTTAAATGCTGAGGCCTTGGTTCTTGGGGAATTGTTGTCCTGAAGGGACCTTTCCAAAATTGCTGTCTTTACATATCTCATGAAATCAAATGTTAGCAGCATGGTTTTCACAAGCTCCGGGCTGCTGCACTGTCTGCCATCTGCCCCTTTTACAGTACAGACAATCCATTCGTGATTTACACAAGTCAGATTGGTAATAAAGAATGTAATGACTTCAATGTAGCTCTGCCTGAGGTAGCTGAGGGCTGCTGGCTCACTGGGGCTCAGGGTTTCCACTCTGGGCATGAAAAGGGAGGTTAAGAAGAGAGGGTGCTGGGGGGGAACTAGCCTGGGACTGCTGGGAGGGGATCTCCAAGGTGGCCAGAGCAGGATGCTTGCACTAGTGTGTGCATTAATTTCTAGTTCAAAAATCACTGAAAGCCAAACCTCTCCTAGTTCTGATTAGAAACCAATTTTTTATTATTATTTTACCATGGGAACTTAATTGTTTTTTGCTCGTGCTTTACTAGGTTAAGTTAACATTGTACTTCAACTTATGTTAAAGTACTGTTGGTACTTTTTTCCTCCCTCTTCCTTATTCCCAGGGGTGAAGGCTTCAGGATGTTGGCAGAGTGGGGCCAGAGTTGCAGGTCATGGGGAAGGGAGTTGCTCACCCTTTCCCCTCCCTGGCTGTTCCGGGTCCCAGTGCCGTGCTGTGCCCTGTGTTTTCTCATCTCAGTTTGGTGTCTCTTGAAACTCTTCAATATAACATCCAACAGATTAGGAAACACTGATCCAGTAAATAAAAAGCAGGTCACCTCTCAGAATCACGTGCAAATCCCATGCAAAGCCCTTTTCTAAAATTAGAGGCTGTGTTAGTGCTTTCTTTGTGTTGCAGAGGTGTTGGTTCTGTAAGTACTAAATTATTCGAACCAGGAATTGACTTACAACACAGGCAGCCACCACTGTGACTAGACAAGTGTCTGTGTGGCTGGCGTTTACACCAGGCAAACGTTGCCATTAGTGGTCCTAAAGCTTTCCCCCTCTGCATCTAGCCACGGGCAACATGCAGACCTAACACTGGGAAAGTGCATGTTGCAGTTTTTGTTCCGCTCTCTCCTCCTCTTTCCGAGATAAAATGCAAAGCATTTGAAGTATGTTTTGGTGAGGTTGTATTTTGATGTGTCAAACCTTTAGCTCGTCTTGGGTTTAGCTACTTGATTTGTGATGGCAAAGCAGAGAACAAATTTCAAGAGGATTAGAGATTCATTGCATCTACTCCAAAAATGAATTTCTTCTGGAATTCTAACTTGTATTGCTAAGTACTAGATAGGCCAGCATAAACTAATAGGAACACAGATTTCCTAATCTAACAGATTTTATTAGGAATTAAGAAACTGTTTTATGCAAGGGGTTTGGTTTCAAGAAGTTTTTCCGAGAAGCGTAGTGTTGGCTCAGCAACGGAGCCACTTTACCAAGCCACTGAAAACAGATACAGAGATCTCTAATTCTCTTTCCTGTTTTACCACTTCACAATTAAGTTTTTATGGGAACAGCAATACTGTGTGATGAAAAACATGGTGAAGTAGAAACTGAGAGGTTACGAATGTAGGCTAAGTATAGACTTATTTTTAAAAAGAGAAAAAAAAAATGCAGGAGGAGTTTGTATATTCTTTGAGAAACTAGCCCTCTGCAATCCTGTTTGTTTCCACAGCCTTGGAAAGTTAACAGGCCATGAGTGACAGACCCAGTGACAGAGCAGATGAAGGCTGGACAAGGTCTCCTCTCATCAGTTGCTACTTCCGATCCCCTTTAAAAACTCGGAGAATTCTGGAGAACTACAGGCAGAAGCTGGAAAGCTGTAGGCGTACAGGGACAAACTGTCCTGACAAGTGTAGACACGGCTCCTGCCGGCTCTGCTGGGAGCTGTGTTCAAGTCAAAGCTGAATTAGGTCCAAAGCGCTGGTGTAAGGCTGCGGTAACACTAGTGTAGACCTGCCTTGGTTAAGGTTAGGCTGCAAGACGGTGCTAAAGCTTTTCTGTCCTGAGTAACTGCGGAGAAATGGGTAATAGTTGAGTGGCCTTAGAATAGTTCTGTATCTTTGTCAGTCGTTAAGTATTTATAGAGCTCCCTGTATGGAATACCTGGTGTGTTAAATCATGACACAGCACAACAACGAGGGGGGCAGACATTTCAGCTAGTTAAAATAAAGTGTTTTATGCACAGTCTCTATTGCTTGCCCTAGTAAGAGAGCGTAGGGGCAGACTGTATCACTTGGTCTAGTCAGATATTAGACAAATTTGTGATGACAGATCCATAAACCAATGGGAATGGTCTGCAAAACAATAGGAGGTGTTGGGGGGCTATAAGGGAAGGAATAGTAGAAAGCAAGCAGATGTGTGCTTTCCTCTGGGCATCTTCTCTTGCTGCTCTTGGAGATCGACTACTGAGCTGGATGGACCGTGGCTCTAACCAATAACATGTTCCTGTTCTTCTTAAACTTTGCCATCTTCTGATTTTTATTTTATTTAGTTGCAAATGGCGAGTTCCTGTTATTGCTGAAGTCAGCAAGTTGATGATCACATCGAAAGCAGTTTGTTGTTAGGATGACCACCATCTCTTACAGTCTACTGAGGCCAAGTTTTGGTGTGTAGGAACTGTAAGGAGAGCAAGACAATGGCAGAGGTGGAGGAGAGTGGAGAAACAGGTGATTTTTATGAACAGAAAGAGAATGGCGAGGGAGGGGGGAAGGAGAAAGTTGGCGCAAGAGGCTGCTAAAGCAAATGGAGCAATATGAACACAAGCAAAGATTCCCATAAAACAAAGAGATGAGGAATCATTTCTGGTCACTGGTGAGAAGGTTTGCTTGCACTTTTCAAGGCCAGCTTTGTACCCCTAATATGCCACACATTTAGAAGCCTGTCAGTTTTCCCTCAGAAGCTATAAACTCCTGTGGGGGTGGGAGGGGAGACTTTCTTCTCCTAAGCTTCCTTCTCAAATGAACCTCAAAATAGTAAGTATAAAATCAGTAATAAAAGCAAGTCTTGTGATTTTGGGAGTGTCCAGCTCAAGCTTTTTTAAAATAAAAAGTTGTGTTGATATACTGGCCTGTAAGTGAATGATCATGCGCCCCAACACGTGTGTTGTTTGCCTGGCAAGGGTTCCCAGCCCTNAGAGCAAATCTGTGGCTTTGTCTTTTCCCAGCCCTTTCGGAGCAACTTTCCTCATGGAAGTTTTAGCTACGAAACAATCCGTGAGTGCTTATCGCTTCTTTTATGCTTGTACACTTTTTAACGGTAATTAAACTGTACGTGTCTTAGATGGAAAGGCAACCCAGGTTCTAGTGTGCCTGACTCATTTCTCCTCTCTGAACAAGAAGGGGAAGCATCAAACCTGCATGTGAGGCTGTCTAATGTTCTGGAAGGCTAATACCTTTGCCACTGCACCTCTATCTTTAGAGAGTTATTCAATGCTTTCAGATTTTTGCAGTAATTGGTTACGGGAGGGGGGGGGGATGTTCTTTTGTGCATAGAGAGAATTTCTTGATGATCTGAGACGTGTACCAGGGCTTTTCTTAGCTGTAAAATGGATTAAGGCAGGTCTTGAAATGTGAGAAGATTCGCCTTTTCTCATAGCATGGGTTAGTTCCACAGGGATGCAGAAGAACTGAGCTAAGGAGCAATCGGAATAAAAGGAGCTCTCTTAATCCAGTATTTCCTTGGTATTTGTGAGACCTCCTAAAATTTTTCTTTCCTCATGCATATGTGTGTGTGTGTGTGCAGCTTCTGTGGCACCGAGGGCTGGTACAGACGGAGCAGGGCTAAACAATGATATAACCCAGGGAATAAGCAGGTTAGTGGAGACGTAACTCACACAGATACATGCGAGAGGAAAGCAAGGACGGTCCTACCCCTGCAACTCAGTAACGGGGAGTGGTCACTGTTACTGGCCATGGTCCAGAATAAGCAGCCTGGTGCAATGTGTGTGTTTTGGAGGAGTTTTTTTATGGGAGCAACATAAACTCAGGTAGGATCCCAAAGCCAATGTTTATTATCAGCACGAGGCTGTTTATAACCATCACAAGAGTCGTCATCACACTCCAGTGAATTGTGTTCCATAATCAGATGGTAACATTTTCACACACCTTTTTGTGTGTGCCTGTAAAGCTTAACACTGGAAGGACTTTGACACAAGCTAGAGAATATTAACATTTGCTCAAGTGTTTTGAAATATATACTCTTGATAATTTCGGTTTTCTTTTCTCGCTTCATCTCTTAAGGATCATGGTGTTGCACGTGTCCTGTTATCCATCCCTTATAATATCTTCTAGAGCCGAGACAGAGGTAGAGATCTCAGAGGTAGGACACACTGATCATTGCTGTTCCAAAGAGAGAAAAATAGACCCATGGACTGGCACTGTCCTGAGGAATGCGATATGAGCCCAACCCGGGGATCAAGGAAGCCGCAAAAGAAAGCCTCAGATTTAGCTCTCGGTTCAAGTTTCCCATCTGTGTCAGTTCTCAGAGAGTCATCAGTGAGGGATGAACCCACGATGCAGAACTGTGATAAAAATGTTGAAAATAATTCAGGCATAAGCCTGCTGGCAAACAGGCTCTGATAGTCTTGCTTTTTAAAATGATGAGTTTTAGCTGGAGCTGCGATATGCCCGGCACTTCTTTCAGGAGATGAGATTGGAGTGATATGCCTGTAGTATGATAGGAAAATGTCCCCCTCCCTCCCCGCTCCTGTGCTTCAGGGCTTGTCAACTCATTATAAAACAGCTTTTCTGTCTATTCTGTGTATTAAAAATGAGAACCAGAAAGTAGTTGTGATTCTCTTTTCCTTTCTGCTTTTTTTTTGCATTTGGAAGCAAGTAGTTTTGGTTTGTTTTCAACTTGCTGAATTTAGTTTTACACGTTTGCATTAAAAATTGGTAAATCTAACTCGATACACACATACAGTTAGTTAACTACAAGAAGTTTTCTGGCCTGGCAAACATTGCAAAATTTGAAATGTTCCTTCCTTCCTGATACTGAACCAAAATTTTCTTTTTAAAATTACATTTAGTTGTGTTTTCTTTAGAGATGTCTTGTTGGCAGCTGCTACGTTCAAAAAGGGCAACGCTGATTAGAGCAGCTGAATAGAACATCTGCAAGAGGAGATGCAGCCCTTGCAAGAATTCTCTGTGGGTCACAGTTGATCAGTGTGAGAAAGACATGATTAGGCTACAAGTCTTCAGTTCAGTAAACAGACAACGCGGGATGTGACAGAGGTTACAAAACCATTAGCGAGATTAGATAAAGACTAGATGTTCAGCATCTCTTCTAATACGAGACACCGCATCGGCCCAGCAGGCTCAGGATCTGTACGGGATGCAATACGAGGCTGACTTGTGAAGCTGATTCCCAAAGGAAAACAGTTGGATTTTCCAAATGCTTGTGTTGAGAGAGTGAAGTGGTACGAGGAATAGAAATATGCGGAGGGCTGCTAAGCGCAGGGAGCCACATCTGACTCGGAAAGTTTCCCCGAGGTGAAAATCATCACAGTTTGGCAGAGCATTTGGGCGAAGTGTTGTGTATTTGTGATTTGTGCCTTGCCCTTCCTCTTTCTTAGTTTTATACGGCAGTGTTGAAGACAGTACGTTAGTGCAGCTTCTGGTCTGGCTCGATTGAGCTGATCTCAGTTCTGTATTTGAATTCCTGATTTGGTAAATAAGAGAGGATGTGACCTTGAAGTAGACTTTGAATAAGATTTTGTTGGTTTTGCCCTGCAGAAAGACTGCTGGACATACGAACCACAGTAAACATGGTGAGACTTAAGGGGGATGTCACGTAGCCAGGTTATAAACATCTGTCTTCATGCTTCTACTGACAGATTCTATGATCAAGAACAATCCCTGTAGATAGGCAGAGATAACTTGATTGTGCCTTGCAGGTATGCAGCAGAACCTTTCACTGATCTGGTAAATGGACTGGAGTAGCAAACTGAAATCTCTTTATTTTTGTGACCCTGCTCCATCCAAGTCTGTATTGAGAATCCTGTGGAAACAAATGGTGTACGCGCAGGAGGCAAAGAATTTTCTCTCCAGTGTTTCCCAAACTGGGAAGTGAGCAAACCACTCCAGAAGTGGCACCAGAGGCACTCAGAAAGGGCGTGGAAGCAGGTGTCGGTTGGGAAGCAGCTCTGGGTTTGGAAGCAGCTTTGACTGCACAGTTGCTGCTTTTTGGGCTAATTAAGGACAGGAACTGAAGGACAGACTTCATTTGTGCAAGGTAATTAGGAAATGCTGACCTAGGCAGGTCTCTGTGATAGTGACAAGGAGGAAAAACTCCTTTGCCCTTAACTTGGCAGCAGATCGCACCGTGGCACTGACTCAGGTGGTAAGGGTAGACAGCTATTACATTTTTTTACCGCTGACTTGACTCTTGGAAGAACCCTTTTAATAGCAAAATTAGCATCTTACCCTGATATTTTGGGGCCTCCTACTCTTGCTGAAGCAAAGAGCGTTGCCTCAGTTTGCAGCTGGACTGGACTCTCGGGTGGAGTGCACAGGGATCCTGGTAGGACAGCACTTCTGTAGTACTTCCCTGTTTGAAACTTCTTGAGCCGACAGATGCTCGGGCACGCCACAAGGAGTTTTGGTGGTGGTTGCTTTTTTTCTTGGCAGAAGTTTCTGGCTTATGTTTAAAAGAACTATTCTGGAGCTTGGAATTGTAATTATTTTGAATAAAATTTTGGTTAAAATGTTGCTATTAAGTAAAGTATTCATCTCCTGGAAGAGACATTGAACTGGCTGCGAATAATCCTCCTGGATGGTGTATTTATTTATTTCAGTTTAAACCTGTGCTTTAGGTTTCTTTCCCCAAAGAAATGCTAGGAGGAGGGGTACATAAATCAAAGCTTTATTCTGAACTGATCGCCTCATTCTGAAGTACATCAAACGTTTGGTCTCTTTCACTACAAAATTTCACGATAGAAGGATCATTAATGTTTAAGCGAGATGCAAAAGTGTTTGTTGCACTGTAGATGGAAGCTTCTTTTTGCAAGGTATTTTACTGTTCTTGTTTCATAGCTAAAGCTGGGTAGGATGTAGCAGCAATACAGCCCTAAGTGATGTAAGTTGCAGCCCACTTTGATGGAAGAAGCAGAGAATTAAGGCAGCTTCAGTCCCACCGTCCCAAATAAACATTATTTGTACTTGTTTTTTAGTTTGCTTTGAATTTCCGCAGGCCTTTTCACTTCACCCCAGTGCTGTTTGCTTCTCAGGATGACAGCCTGTGTGCAGGTTTGGAAGGAACCATCTGATTTAGGTGCAGTCCCTTGAAACCGCCGGCTCTGCTGCAGGAGAAGCTGTCAAGGAGGATTCCCCAGGATTTGTGCTTTGTATTAAATTTCCTATGAGCCACAAAACTCTCCATTTCCTTAAAACAAGGTATGACCATTTGTATGTAAGAACTAAATTACCACGGGCTGCAGCGAGTGGCAGGAAGGACACTGCCATTTCTCCACTTCCTTCGAGAGCTCTGAATGTGCTTGTGGTGCAATAAATCTTGATTTATTTACATATATTTTTTCACTAAAGCAACACTACAGTTTATAGGAGCATTTCTAGGCCTACACAGAGAGTGAAATATGTGCGGTTCCCAAAATATTCCTAGCCTTTGTGTCTAGATTTTGGACTTTTCCCCATATTTTTCTGAAAGCATACCTTCATTTCTTTAACACGAGGCTCTTAACAGAGTTGAGAACATGATGCAGTGTAATCCTTCCCCCAGGGTCTTTGAGACAGCAGCAAGTGACTTTCTTTGGGGCTGGATGACCAGGGAGTCCGGGTGTGCTGTGCAGTTGGGATTCTTTTTTATTTCTCTTCTTGAGAATCTGCTTAGCTTTCTTATGCAAATACTTTGTATTTTCATTTTTACTGTAGATACTGAGCCTGAGGAATAAAAAATGCTTTCAGAGGCTGTATAGAAAGGTAGAATACGTACAGCGTAATCATCTCATGCACGGTGATGTAACTATATATATATGGGAAAGTGATAGGGGATGTACAAAGGGAAAGAGAAAGGAGCCAACTTAAAGATGGTAGGAATTGGTAAATCTGCCCCAGCAGCACTGCATATGTAACAATTTTGTTTGTAAACTAATGCTTCTCTAATTGATATTTGTTTTGCTATGTGTGTGAAAATAAAGATCAGAAAGTCACAGAACTAGCTCGATAAATGACTAAGAGATGGTATTGGATATTGCAGGAAAATTCCTTTTCTCCTTCTAAAATGTCATCCACAGGGTGATGTGAAATTACTGCGATCTTCACAAAACTGTGTATGTGCTTTCAAGACAAATTTGTGGGTTGTTTGGGGTTTTTTTCTACACGGTGAAAAAGGATTTCCTGATCCAGCAAAAATAAAGCAGGCTGAAGGTGAATTTTATTAGCCATCGGTTTTTGTTTTGCAAAGAACACAAGAGCTAAGAGAGGATGAACTAGAGACATTTGAATGTCATTGAAACATGACAGCAAAATGGTCACTCATATTGCAGAAAGTTAAAAATAAATTCCTTTTAATCACGCCACATTTGAATTGCACGCCCTCAGCTCCGTTACAAACGCGTTGCTGGAAATGAGGAGTGACTGGGTGACAGTTTTCTTCCAGTCATGCTTAATTTTTTTTTTTCGTGAAGGGCATTGAAAGCCTTCCGGGTATTGTGCAGCATCACCTGTAGCGCTTCTGCCTTGCTGGAGATTTCAGACAATTCCGGAGCCGTACAAACTGCTGATCTACGTGCTCAGCGGAACGTGCAGAAGTTTTAATAATGCAGAATAGAAGGGAAATTCTGCCTCCTCCTCCTTCACAATATTACCAAGCCCTTTTTCTCCAGGTAAGTTTACCAAATACTAAGTCATCCCATGCACAGACTGGCCATGAAAATAAACTACACAAGTTGCAACAGAACCCTTTGTGTTGTCAGCATCACCTCTCTACAGCTCAGGCCTTACTCTTTCCTCCCATTTACCTTGGACATCCGAATAGTTCATACATATAAGCGACTTCCAAGTGTACTCTGAACAAAAATTCAGTGGTTTTATGACTTGATATCTAAGGTTCTGTTACTTATATTTGATTCGCTTTGTAAAGCTCACCTGTATGGGAAGCGTGGCTGTAAAAGAAAAACCCCGCTTTGGCAAAGCTATTTAAAAATGAAGCAAGGTGTAAATATTTCTGAAGATGTTGCTGTTTTTACAAGCATGTACTTAATGTTTTATCCCGTTCGTAAAGCAGCTGTACCGAGACTCACAGCACAGGCACCTTTGCTAATTGATAATACTTGTCATCTGCCTGTCCTTCTACAAGTGCTGGTGTTCAGGGTGTCATTGTAATGCAGTATCTGACAGATTTCGATGACACTGAAACCAATAACTTATCAAAGCAAGGTGCAGGCTCTGAGGATTCAAACTGTGAAATAGATTGGGTCAAAAGATACCTTTGATATGTCTGAGAACTATTGCTGTAGTTTTATGATCTGCTCCATCACCTGCTCCATTAGATCTGAGACAGCAGCACGAGAAATGCCGAGAAGCAGACAATGCACGTACGAAACTTGCTGTAAAGTTTGAGATGAGTGAGTTTGTTAGCTGGTGGCTCGATCAGTGATCTTCTGAAGTAAGAGCTTTTGGTTTTCTTTTCCAGCTTTGATGATGACTAACTTTGTTATGTTTTGAATTTCAGCTCTGTAAAGTGCTTTCAGACTTAATACTAACGTGTTACTTGTGGTTGCATCCATTACAAGGCCGGTACTTTCCAAAAGCATAAGAATTTTGTAATTCAAGTGATAAAGGAAGGAAACAGAAAAAAATAAAATGAATAAGCCAGATCTAAGTAGTAATCTAAGTGACACACCAAGAAAAGGTCTTCAAGAGAACTGGGGCTTGCTGATGAGACAAGGGTAACTCCATAAGCGTGAAGGGGAAGGGCAATACGTGAGGATTCCTCACAGAAAGTGTTGGTATCAGCTTTGCCGGGTGTGCGGCCCAACACATCTGCATTTTGGCTCTCTGCTGACTCAAACCAGAAAGGGGGAATCCCGTTTTTGTCATCTTGTTCTCCCTCCTTCCTCCGTGACTGGTGAAAAGGCTGAAGCTCTTGTCCAGGCCAGGGCCCTCCAGTCTGAATTGTTGGGGGTGCTGCAGGGAGCAACAGAGGAGGACACTGCAGGAGGAGAGGGAAGGCTGAGTGCCATCGAGGGCTTCTCCAGGGATGGATAATTCATTGCCGATCACTGCCTGACGGTGAGATCATAGGGCTCGGGTTCCAAATGCAAGGTATCTCTAATTCTGTCAGGCAGTATGTGACTTGTAATTATGGCCTATTTCCCTGCTGTTCTATTAACTTACACTCCTGCTTTGCTTTGCCTGTGTTCAAGCAGATCCATATTATGATGCAAGTTTACCCGCAGCACTACAGAGCGAAGGCCAAAGTATCTTTTCAAGCAAGTGTTCACAAGTGAGTTTTTGTCATACCTGTTTGAATAGCAAGTCGGGGAAAAAAGAAAACATGCCTTCAACCCATTAATTTAACATGTTACTGCAGCTCTAGATTCATTAATAAAATGCAAGGTTGCTGAAGAACAAATCTTTGCAGTTTTTCTGGGTGCAAACTTGGGTTTCATTTACCTATATCAAGACCGGATGCCACACTTAGTGGCTTGGTTTAGCTGATGTGGTGGTGGTAGGTTATAGGCTGGACTCGATGATCTCAGAGGTCTTTTCCAGTCTTAATTATTCTGTGATTCTGTATGAGAGATTTATCCCTGCACTCTCCTCTGCGATGGCTTCCCGTCGAGTAAATTCCCAGTATAGACAAGGTTCTGATACAAACCTGCTGCTGGCAGTAAGAGCTGTGTTTGCCATCTGAAAAATGGACTATGTTGCCTGAAGTTTCTGTGTAGAGACCATACGGCTGGTTCCAAACAAGAGAAATGTAATGTTAGTGTTAACTTGTTCAGCAGCTTTGGTTCGTAGGCAAGGTGAAGCTAATGCTGTCTTTGGACATTGCATTTCGTAGGGTTGCAACTCAGGCACTAGAAATCCCAAGTATTTGGCCTTAAAATATGGTTTCCTTTGTAAGGATGATGATGGTGAACTCCTCTCTCTGACTGCACAGGGCGTTATCTGCAAATCCCCACCCCATCTTTCATTTGCTCTGCTGACATCTGCCTGCAGACGTGCTCTGATTTCACGGGTGTGAACTCGAGGAGGGGTAGCAACTTTGCCAGCTCTGCAAACATCCTGCACCGCGTCTCTGTGATGCGGTGGAGAGCACAAGGCCTGTGACAGTCCTCAGGGAGCAGAAGGGAGAAGGAGGCACTTTGACAAATGATGCAGAGGTGTTGGAGCACCACCAAGGGTGCCGTAGTTACACGGCAATTGGGATTAAGAGGGTAAGAAAGGCCTTGGGTGAGACCTGTGGCTTCCCTGGCCCCGTGCTGGGTCTCCAGCGGCTGCCCAGGCCCAGGCAGGGCTGTGTGGGGCCGCACCAGGGCGCAGCCGCTGCCGCAGTCCCCTCTGGCCTTGCTTGCCCAGCACAGACCAGCGGGGCTCTGTCTGTGGACGTGTCATCACTAATTTATCTAATCCTGTTTCAGGCCAGTTGATACAACTTGCCCCTATCTTCTCCTGTGGCAACAAGTTGCAGGAATGCCTTACCTGTTGTGTAAAGCACTTTTAACTGTTTCAAGCCAATCTCCTACTACCTGGAACTGATGCCTCCTCCTCGGGCTTCTTGGGAACGGGCTGAGCTTCACCTTAACCTTAGCGGCTCCTTTCACGGTAGGTATGAAACACAGCACCTCATCCTGCCTAGCTCTGGAGAACTCGCTTCCCCTGGCAGGAATCCGCCTCTTTCAGTGTGCAGAGGCCCTTTAAATCTCCTTCTAGACATTTCTCCCTGTGCTGTAGCGGTAAGAGAGGCAGAAAGCCTGGCTGGCAGCAACACCAGGCAGCCGTGGAGCCGCTCCCGCTGCAGAGCAGAGCCGAGCCGCGAGGGGCAGGGGCAGAGTTGCGTTGCGCACTGGCACCCCGGCTGGGGCTGAGGCTGCGCTCCCCTCCCCTCGGGGCTGTTTTCGTGCCGCAGCTCCTCCCCTCCCCAGCCCCCGCCAGCGCCGCTCGCCTCCGGGGGGTGCCCGGGGCCGTTCCCCCTCCTCGGCTATTGTGTAGGGAGCGGGGCCGGGGCGAGAGCCAGCACCGCCAGCAACTTGTGCGGGAGCCCCGGCCCCGCTGCCCCAATAAACAGCGCTGCGCTCCCTGCTCGCCTCGGGAAAAGTTCGCTTTATTTACAGGGGAGGCGCGGGCGGTTCCCCCCGGCTTACACGCGTTAGAAAACGAGCCAACCCCCCCTGACAAAAACGCCAAGGGGCTGCTGAGCAATAAATAACCCTCTCCCCCCCAAGGAAAGGCTCGGCGCCCAGCAGGGTTCCCCCGGCGGCCGGGGCTCAGGCGATGCTGCTGCAGAACTCGTGGAAGTCCCTCTCCATGAAGAGCTGGCTCTCCAGCACATCGTGCTCCGACGGGTAGTACTGCTGGCTCTCCTCGGCCGGGCCGGGGGGGCCGGGGGCGCGGCTGGGCCCCCCCGCACAGTCCAGCAGCGCCCCCCGGGCGTTCTCCAGCACCCCCAGGTACGAGTCCATGTCCAGCGGGTCCATCTCGCAGTCCGAGCCGCCGCTCTCGGTGCCCAGCGAGTCGGAGCGCAGGTGCATGAGCCGGTACTTCTCCCGCATCAGGAACTGGTTGGTGTTGCGGGGCGCCCTCATGCCCGGCGCCCGGCGGCCCAGCACGTTGACGGGCCGCAGGGAGAGCAGGACCCGCGGCCGGCCGGGCCGGCGGCCCCGCTGCTGCTGCTGCTGCTGCTGCTGCTGCCAGTG